>JBBMOL010000608.1:0-125316 GCA_037954665.1 Laguncularia racemosa
TTTTATTCCAACCCCCATGAACGCATAATCTTTTTCCTATCTCAAGATCCCCTTTCTATTTATATTGAATTCAGGACTTTCTTATTCCATTCTACTTTTGTCTCTTATATATCTTTACCCTTTCTTAGTTTAGTCTTGATTTATGTCCATTAAGGTTAGTTGTATGTGTAAGTGGCCATTTTTGCTCCATTTCTTGGGTTAAAATTCTAACTCCACTTTACGCATGTAATCCAACAATTCCCTCTATGAAATGATGAGAGTGAGCACTTTAAACCCTATTTCATTTGCTAAGGGCATCTACTACCACTTTGGGCCCTTTTCTTAAATGATATAGATTTCTAGGTCATAGTCTTTTTATTAAGTCCAACCATCTTCTTTGCCTCATGTTCAACTCCTTCTGTGTGAAGATGTATTTCAGGTTTCCCTGTAAATTAGTGAAGATCCTACATCTCTCTCCATACAGGTAGTACCTCCATAGTTTTAAGGCTAATACCACTGATGCCAACTCCAAGTCAAAAGTTAGGTAATTTTTCTCATAAGGTTTCAGCTAGCAGGATGCATATGCTATGACTTGCTTCACCTTGCATCAACACACTTCCTAACCCTTAGGCTAATGCATCACTTTATACAGTGAATTCTTCCCCACTCTTAGGTAATCCCAAAACCAGTGTTGACATAAGTTTCTCCTTGGTGTTTGGAAACTGGTTCCATCTGTCTCCTACTTGAACTTCACATTCTTCTATGTTAATCTAGTGAGAAGAGTTGCTATCTTAGAGAATCTCTTAACAAACCTTCTATAGTAGCTTGCCAAACCTATAAAACGTCTTATATTTGTTACTATCCTTCGACTTATGCCAATCCACTACAACTCTAAACTTTTTCTAGGTCTACAAATATCCCATCCTTATTAACCACGGGACCAAGAAAACCACCTACTCCAGCTAAAATTCACATTTATTAAATTTAGCATACGGTATTTCATCTTGTAACCTATTTAACACCAATCTCAAGTGCTTGTCATGTTCTTCATTACTTTTTGAGTATATCTAGATATTCATCTATAAAGATGATTACAAATTTATTTAGGAATCTCTAAATACTCCATTCATTAAATCTATGAATACTACAAGGTGTGTTAGTCAATCCAAAGGCATCACAAAAATTCATGTGCCTATATCGGTCATGAAAGTAAATCTTCTTATGTCTTCTACTTGGATCTCAATTGGTGGTACCTTGATCTTAAGTCTATTTTAGAAAACAACTAAACTCCCCCAAAGCTAGTTAAATAGGTCATCTATCTTAGGAAGAGGATACTTACTCATAATAGTGACCCTATTCATCTCTATGTTTGTCAATGTAGAGCCTTATGTCTTCTATCCTTTTTCTTGGAAAAAAAAGGATTGTGCATGCTAGGAAGATATACTGGGTCTTATGACCCCTTTTCCTGTAACTCCATAACTACTTTCTCAACTCTTCTAATTCAACTAATGCCCCTCCTATATAGCAATTTAATATTAGTACTTACCCTGTCCAAATTTAATACCGAACTCTATCTCCCTAACTGGGGGTTTAAAACCCGGAAGGTCCTCTAGAAACACGTCTAGAACCTTTCTCACTATAAGCATCATTCCCACTTTGGTTTCTTCATTAGCTTTAGTAGTTATAGTTGCCAAAAATTCTTTCCCCATTGTCTAAGTGGGTATCCATTTGGGTCTTTGAGTTCCTTTTTTATATTAAAAATGTTTCCCTGGGGTATATTGAATGTTCACTGCAGCAATTAAATTTAGGGGCTGGTATTCTACAACTAGTTAACACTCAAAATGAGTCAAACTCTCCTTCTGCAATTAAAGAGATCTATTGGCTACTTATCTTGTATCTCTATTCCTATCTTCATATTTTATTTATTTTCCCTCTAATTTCCAAAGGGAGTACTAATAATTGACACCAGAATTTTGTCTAACTTCCCCCCTCTAATTCAACAAATTATAGCATCACTTATCCCGTATCTCTATTCCCACTCTTTTTATTTTATTTATCTTTTCCCCCATCTTCTAAGGAAGTATAACAAATTTGATATATCCATTGCTTTACATCTACATTTTAATTTACACAACATTTTTTGGAACATAGGATATAGATGCACTGATATCGAATGTACATAAAAATTGCAAGCGTGTACTTAAAACATACTGTAATGGTGCCCTGTCAAAAATATCCTGGTTTGTTTTTTCTTGGATGCAAATTTTTGTGGGAACCTATTGTCTAAAGGCCCCCCTTTCTATGTTTTAGGGGTTTTTCCCTTATAGAGGTTTAGTGCCTGTGAAGTAGGACTACCTGATCTTTGGTTGCCTTAAGGAAATCAAATACCCTTTATCCATTTGCTTACTATATGGAAAAAAACGCAAGTTACCAAATTTTTCTTCTTTTCCATAGGGAAAGCAAGCACCATTTGCCCTATGCATTTTCATAGCCCATGAGGGTTAGCATCTGTGATTTGATGTAAGGCCTGTTTTAGGAAGTCCAAAGACACTAGTCTGATTATAGAGAAGAAGCGGACTCTTGCTTTTTTTTGATAAGTGAGGTTCTTGCCCTTATTTGCCCCATCCCCCCTGGGTAGGTCTTTTTCCCAAAACTATTGTACTCTGTGGCTCCTTTATCTTCAATCCTCTTTTGTTATGTTCTAAATATTTGGCCTTATCTACTACTTAAACATAGTTTTTATTTAAAAGGCCTAAGTCATGTTGAAGATCTAACTCCAAGCCTCTTGATAGGAAATTTGACTCCTACAGGCCCTTCACAAGGCCCGAGCAAGGGTCTCCAAAATTTAGTTTTGAGAATCTTGTTGGGGAAACCCTTAATCTTGAAAAAAACTAATCTATTTTCTACTCTCTACATTATTTTTATATTACTTTTCAGCAGGCTCACTTATCGTCCTATAGGATACCAAATCCCCTTTAACTTTTAAGTAGTCGAATTCCTCAATGGGGCCAAAAATTAAAAAAATCTTGGGAAAACCCGGGTATGAAGAAACATTTCTTTTATTATTTCCCCCTTTTTTAGGACAATTTTATTTTGTATTTTCTTTTAAAAACACTTTATTTTATTGAAATTTCCCTTTAGGAGGGGCCCCCTTTAAAAATGGCCAAAAATTTTTAAATTTTTCCTTTTTTAAACCCCCGGGGGTGCAAGTAAAATATTTTTTTTAGTGGGGTTTTGGGGGGCCCAAAAATTTTTTAGATTTTAACATCACTTTTGTGAGAGGGTTATTTTTTCCAAAAACCCAAATTTTCTTATAAATTTTTTTTCCAAAAATTTTAAAAATTTTGGGAAGTGTAAAAAGGGAAAATTTTGGGGGTGTATAAATTTTCCCTTTTTTTTTGTTTTTCCCTTTTTTTTAAAAATGGTCATATCTTTGGGGGGGGTTTGGATTTTTTTTGGTTAGAATTTTTTTTTTTCATTTTTGATCTTTTTTCTTGTTTAAGGTTTTATTGCTTTAAATACTTGATTTTATCTCAAAATTTTTGGGAAACTTTATGAGTGAATTTGGGAAATTTTGGGGAAAGGGGAATTTTAAATCAGGGGTTTTTATTATTCCTCTTGATTTGTTCCGTGGTTTTTACTTTAAAAATTTTTTTTTTACTTAGTAAAAATTAATAAAGGGTTTTTAATTACATCATTTTACTTCGGTTTTTTATAAAAAATTCCCCTTAGGGCGCGCAATTTCTTTTTTCCATTAGCCCCGGTTTTTAAATTTTGAGTTGGGATTTGTTTCTTTGATTTTTTGATGTGCTTGGGCTTTGGTTTTTTGGTCATAAACTTTTTGTATCAGAGCACAAGTTTGAGAAAAGGGTTTAGTGGGTTTGGGGGGATTTTTTTTCTTCATGGGTTTAATTAGGGGGTTTTCTATTGGGGAAGTAATTGTGTGTTTAGAGTTTTAAAAAGTGAATTTTTGTTGTTGAAGTTTAATTTAAAAAAGGTTGTTGTAGTTTTTGGGGTTGTCATTCTCGTGGAAAAGGGGGGGGTGAATGTATTATTATTAAAAAGCCCCCAAAATTTTAAAATTACCCCTTTATACCCGGTTGATTTTTTTTTAAAGAAGCTTGGGAGTGTGTTGTGTGATTTTTATGCAAATTTGGGGAAAAAGGGAAGTGTGCCCAAATTTTTCCCGGGTTTGATTGTGGGGTAAAAGGGGGAAATTTTTTTTAATTCAAAAAATCTATTTGGGTTTAGGGGTTTTTAAAATGTTTGTTTTAATTTTAAAAAAAATTTTTTAAACCAAAATTTTGGGGAAAAAGGGTTTCAATTTGCAAAAAAAGGGTTTTATTTTCAAAATTTTAAAATTTTACTTTTTTGTAAGTTGCGGTTAGACTTTTGTTGGAAAAAAGGGTAAATTTTTTTTTTGTTGCCGTGGAAGGGGGGGAAAAATTTTTTTTTATTGCCCTGGAAGTGGAGTCTTTTTTCCCCTAAGGGGGGTTTTTGTTTTTTTAAAATTTAAGGTTTGGGGGTGGTCTGTTAAGTGGCGGGGTGGAAAATTTTTGGGTTTGGGTTGTTTGTGAAGTGAGTGTCTTTTTGAAAATTTTGGGGGAAAAAAATTTTTTCCCCTGATTTGAAAAAAAGGGGGGGGGAAAATTATTGTTTTGGTGTTTTTTTTGAATTCAACAATGTTAGTGAAATGTTCTTTGCAAATTTTTGCGTAGAACTTTTAAATAAAATTTACAAAAAAAGGGGTGAAGAAAAAAGGGAAAAAATTTTTCCTTTCTTCTTGGGATTCAAAGGGAAAATTTTTTTGCCCCTTTTTTGATGGTGGTAGGTTTTCCCCTTTAAGACCCCCCTCGTTTTTTACCCCAAATTTAAAACTTAAAAAATTTTTCCAACCCAAAACCTTTTAAATTGCTTGGTTGTGATAAAAGGAAATTTTTTTGTGACCCCAAAAAGGGTAGAGTCCCCTTGAAAGGGGGGGAAAATTTTTATGGGGATTTAATGTGACTCTTGCCCATGTGTGTCCCCTATATTGTTTTGGGAACCCTTTGGGTTTTATGACAGGAGGTTTACTTTATGGTTAAAAATAAATTTTGGGGTTCCCAAAAAGGAAAGGAAATGATTATTTTGGAAAACCTTGTCCCCTTTTGAGGTCCAAAAAAGCCGCAAAAAATCGGGGGCCTTAGGGTTTAAAAAGGGGGGTTAAAAACAGTGTTAGGGATTCTAAGGAAAAGGGAAAGGGTTTTTTGATAGGAAGGGGGAGATGGAGGGTTAATCACAGGGAAAAGGCCCAAAATATTTTCTTTGTTGAGATGTGTATTAGGTTTTCGGGGGCCACAATTTTTACCCCCAAAATTTTTTGGTATTTAAAAGGTTTACTAAATTTTTTCCCGGTTTATTTACCCGCAAGTTACCCCTTTGAGAGGGTGAAAATGTATTTTCTTTGCTCGGGTTTAGGGTTTCCAAAAAACCCACCTGCAATTGCATTTTAAACCCCCCGGGGGGTAAGGGGAATTTAAGGTCAGGTGGATGAATTTGGGGTTTTTCGGGGGTTTTTTAGGAGAGTTAGCCCTGCGTTTTGCCCACTCTTCTTGTTCCTAAAAAAAGGGGGGGGACTTGGGAAAGGTATTATGTAGACCATCAAAAAATCCCATCAAATACAGGTTCCCATTTTCCCAAAACTTTGAAATTTTTAGATGGTTGCATGATTTTTTAAAATCTTCTCAAATGGAAAAAAAAAAGGGAAACCTAGATTTGGTGAGAGAAGGGGATGAAAGGAAGACCCCCTTTTTAAAACCGCGGATAATGAAGGTTTTTTTTTGTCTTTTGGGTTTGAGTAAAGTTCCCGACTTTTTTTAGGGGTTTTGGAACCCTTTTACTGAAAAAATTTTAGGAAAATTCGTTTTTGTTTATTTTTTTTTTTATTTGATTTCCCAAAAAAATAGAAAACTGTGGGGCATCTTCGAGCAGTTTTTCAATATTTGGGGAAAAACGTATTTGAAAAAATCCCGAGTGTTCCTTTTGCCAAAAAGAGTAACATTTTTAGGTTTTGTTGTTTGGGGTTTAGGTGTTAGGGTGGATGGGGGAAAAGGGGGGCAATCAAGGAATAGCCAAAACCCCCCTTTCAGTTACTGAGGAAAAAAATTTTCTGGATTGCACCTTTTTAGCTCTTTTCCAAAAATTTTTGTATTTTTCCCCCTTGTAAGAAAATTAACCTTGTAAAAAGGGGTTAAATGAAAATTGTATAGTCTTTTAAAAAATCAATGGGGGTTCAGTTTTAAAATAAATATATGTTCAGGGTATAATACCAAAGACAAGGAGAAAGACCCCAAAAGGAGCAAAATTTGAAGCTTAAAAGATAAAGTTAAAGTTCCATGGACAACACAGGGAAAGCCAGGGCCCGGTCATGAACCGGGGCACACCTGAAATGAAAGCGTCATTGGGAAAAGGAAGCACGGCTTGTGATAGGGGTGTGCTTGAACCCGGGCAGACCGCAAGCGTGGAAAGCTCCAGAACTTAGCAGGGTTATAATCCAGCTGTGCTGATCCGTGTTTCTAGCCGGTTGCTACCCTGTTCCTACTGTTTTCCCTAGCTGTGCCAAACACTGAGAAAGATTGAGGAGTTACATATTATGACCAGGGGGAGAACGGTTTAAATCTGGCCTGCTGTTAGGGTGTAGGCGGATATTCACTCGCGGATTCATTTGGAAAAGGAAAGATACGTCGATTTTCCAGCTGAAGTGCCGGCCCATCCTTAAAAGTATAAATAGAAAAAACCCCTTTGAGAAAAAGGGAGGGGGAGGCGGCAAAAGAGAAACCCTAAGAAGAAAATTGTTGCGAGAATGTTTCGGATTTGAACCAAGATATTTCGTTTTTGAATTTTCTTTATGGACCTCAATTATTTTCGTTTTTCTTTTCTTTTAAATTCATGGGGGCTAATTGTTTCATACCTGTTCCCTGAGAAACCCTGATTGTCACCGAAAATTGTTGATGTTAAAATAAATAATTCTAATCTTTGAGTTTATTTAGTTGCAATCATATTTTTCATCTGATATGTGCCAGTATTAGGATGAAATTTATATTTTTGTTATTAAGATTGGAAATCGTTAATAGAGGGGATCTGGCATGGAAAAAAAACCCCTTGTAACCCTAGAGATAGATTTGGGGGTTTTCTGTATTGAACGAGGTCTTTTGGGGTCGGGTTTCAATCGAGAGTCCGGGTTTTTTTGCAATCTTGATTACGTTAATTGAAGAGAATCTTAATTGGCTTAATTGGGATTAGAGATTTTTGATTTGAAAAGATTTTAAAATCTAGTGTAAGAACTCCGCGACAGAGATTGGGTATTAATCTTGACGTTGGAAATTGAAAAAAAGTTGCATGAGAATTAGGGGGGGATCTTGGGCGGGGTTTTTTTAGATCATTGAATTAATTAAGGGATTTTTTATTTTTTTACTTTGTTCATTTTATTCTTTTTTTTCAGACTTAAGAAATAATTAGGATAATTAAGACATAAATGGAGAATTTTTAAAAAGTAGGAAAATCGTTAGTATAGTACTTATAAGTCTTGTGGACGTACCTGTACCCTATGCTATATGTAGTCGATAGGTACACTTGCCTGAGAACTGATCAAAGTAGGATTGAGTAGAAAAGGGAAACTTGTTAGAACGGTCAAAACACCCTCAAGTTTTTGGCGCTTTCCGGGGGCTTGTAATATTAGGAAAACTTGACGCCTACACTTTAACTATAATTTTTTTTTTTAAATTATTTACTCAACTTCATTCGGTTCCTTCAAAATTTTTTTAGGAAACTAATTCATCGTCTGTCTTTTGCAGTTTATGACAAGGAGCTTTCATCTAAGCTTTTTGATTTTTCCCGAATTTTCCAACTTTTAGAAGGCATTGAGAGAAACTGGGCCAATGGCAGATGAATGAAGGACGATGGTTTAATATGCTCAAAACCTGAGCACATGGGCGGTATTGTGCAACCAGCAATAGAGGCCCAAAAACTTCGAAATAGGCCTCTACAATGCATATGATTTACAACCCAAAGCCCGTTTGACGGGTTTGTCTCGAGGATCCTCATGCGCACTTTTAGATTTCTTAATTTTTGCGCAAATGTCAAACAAAACGGAGTATCTGGGAAGCCCTAAATTGCGACTTTTTCCCTTTTTTCTCTCCGGGGGAAAGCAAGCAGTGGTTTAGTTCACTAAACTGGGATTCCCTAACCCTTGGACCCAGATGGCGGAGACTTTCCTGGATATTATTTCCCACCATCGAAAAATGCCAAGTTGAGAAAAGATTCACATCTTTTTCCCCAAATAGATTTCGAGCCCCTCATGAAGCATGGATCATTTCAAGGATCTCCTTTAAACGGTGTCCACATCACCCAAAAGCCCAATTTGGGTCAAGTTTTTTTTTCCCCATTCTATAATGGGTTGATATGCAACTCGGGAGACAATTGACTGCGGCGGGGGTACTTTGAAGTGAAAACGCCGGAAAAACGTTTTTTTGTTTGAGAACATGGCAAAAATAATCACCAATGGGCCATGGGAACAAAAGCACAGGGCAGCGGGCATTTTGAGGTCGATTTGATGCATCAATTGCAGCAAAAAAAGATGCTCTGCTTCAAAAGTTGAAGGGATGGGTATATCTCAACCATCCCAATACTGTCAATTTTAAACCCCATTAACAATGCGGTCTTGAAGTGACAGAGTGTGTTGAGTAGTGGGAAAACCCCCAAATCACAGAACAATCCCCATAAAACACATATAATCCAGGGTGGCGTAACATCCCCAATTTTCCTGGATAATCACAATCTCAAAGGGGGGAATGCACCGCTCCGGATTCCCAAAAACCAGCTCCACCTCCTTTCCAAGAAAAAAAAATCAACCCTTTGGGATAGATTGCGAAATTTATTTAAGCGTCGGGCAAAACCAGCAATCTACAGAGGGACTTAAGAAAAATGAACCCAATCCCCAACTTGGGGAAAACGATGGGGCAGACCAAAGCGCTTGCTGAGCGACCACAAGGGTCCTTCCTGGAAATACAAAGACCAAACCCCAAGGGAACCATGAAGGCATAACTTTTAGGAGGGGAAAAGGAAAGGAAATTGACAATGGGGGGGAAACCCCCTGTTTAGGGGGGGAAAGGAATTAAAAGGGGCGAGACCATAAAAAGCAAAAAAGGAAAAATTATAGAGGAAAGAACAAAAGACTTAAAGCTAAAAGACCCCTTCGTCCAGCCCAAAAACCCCATTCCCCAATCCTGCTAGGCTGGGGGAAGATAAGGATTGGGAACATTTTGGAATTTTTTGGTTTGTTCAAAAAATTCATAAAAAATTCCCTTGTGGAAGCCCTTTTTCATACCCCCCGGTTGCCAAGTTCTTGAAAGATTTTACTAATAAGAAGAAGATAGAAGAGATCTCCACTGAAACAATTGTGCCAGTTGTTTGCGATTTTACTAAACAAACTTCCAAAAAAATTTTTAAAGATCCGGGAGTTTCCCCTACCATGTTTCTTTGGGAATTTACCCGTAGAAAAGCTTTAGCAGATCTGGGGGGCAGTATAAACCTGATCCCATTTTCCCTTTTCAAAACCGGGGGTTAGGGAGCCAAACCCCACCGAAGAGCCTTCAATTGGCAACCGATCAGGAAGTTCCAAAGGGGTTATTGACGATGTGTTGAAAAAGTAGAAACTTTATATTCCCGGTTGTTTTTTAAAATCCTGGACTGGATGTCGACACTAAATTTTCCTCTGATTTGGGACCCCCCTTTTTTAGCCACACCCGAGCAATCATTGTGTAGCTGAGGGCTGATTAGTGCGGGCCCATTGGGGGAGACGGTTAGTGATACAAATCCCAACTTGATGAAGAAATCGGTAGATTTGATGATACTTGTTATGAATTGATGTAACAGATATGATAGACCATTTTATACTCAATCTTTATAGTATAAATTTTTTAAAATTTTTTTATTGATTTTTTTTGAAATCATAAGGAAATGGTATTTTAATTTCTTTATCGGATAAATGGGTTAAAGGGAGTCAAGGATCCAATTCAAGTATTTTAAAAAGTCATCTAAAACTTGGATCAAGAAAAGAAATTACCCACTGGGGGGAAAGGGGACGGTTTGGGGCACGGCCAAGGTTAAAACCGTGTTACACATGGACAAGAAGGCGAAAAAAAGGCTTTGAACAGAGAGAGACACGGCTTAAGGCATGGCCCTGGGGAACCCGTGGGGTAAACCTGCTTGAACCGTGGTGGGGATGAGTGCCAAGGGGAAGAAAAATTGGAACATCAACCAATGAAGCACGGCTTGAAATCTGGCCCTGTGTTTAACCGTGGTTACACTGGGCTGGTTTAAGACTTGAAGAAAATGCACAGAGGATGGCCGGCTTAAAAACCTGGCCCTGTGGTGGGGCGTGCCGGGGGGACGTTCTTCACTTCCGAAATCTACTTGAAAAAGGAAAGATATTTTCGTATCTTGCTAGCAAAAATCACATGCTACCCCCTAACAATTAAATAGAACCAACCCTAGAGGGGTTGGCAATTTGATCTTGGAATCTTGGATTTTGAAAAGGAAAAGCGGGGGAGAGTAAGAACCAGGTTCATTATGTTTCTATTTTATTTTGTTTTTTTGATGAACATGAGTAGCAAGTACTTTTTAGCAAAGGGTTATGATGTTTAATTCTCCACGAAATTTTGAGGTTAATTATTGTATTTTTTTCTTTGCTTTGGGGATTTATATATCTTTGATCTTTTTTTCATTATTATCTTTTTTGTTTTGGGTTTAATAGAGCTTTTACTAAAATTCAAGTTAATTATTTCAATAGCAGTAAACCAAAATTTTTTGATTTTCTAGTTTTAGTGACCAATAACGTTGGTTATAAAAAAGGGTGATCGAATATGTTATGGAGGTGTGGATATGAAAAAAGGTTATTTATAATTATGGCATGAATTAGGGGTCTCTCTAGACTTAAAGTATTGTAGATTAAATTTTCCCAAGCCCTTTTCTAAGGGTTTTTTAATAAAAGAAATAATTTAAAGGCTTGTCGGTTATCGAGGAAGAAGGAGAGATAGGTTGTTAAGTTTTTTAAAACCCCTAACCAATTTATCTGAACAAGAATAGAAACTTTTTATGATATCTCCTAGAATTAACCTCTTTTTCCTTTTTGCTAAGCTTTTACCATATCTGTTTCTTACCTTGTTTTATTTATTTGATTCACAAACAAAACCCCCCTTTTTCTTTTTTTATTTTTCTTTTAATAGAATTATCTTTACAATCCCTGTAATTCGACCCTACTAAAACACTAATGCAAATCTAAAATTGTTTAGGAGTAGTTTTTTTTTGTTGGTTTTCGACCCCATAAAATTTTTGGGCCCGCCGTTGCCGGGGATTGTGTCAAATTTTTTTCTATTCTTGTATGACTCGTTCTTCTAAAAGGGTTTAACTAATTTATAATCCGGAGATTGAGAAGACTCTAAAGAGACTAACAAAAAGCTAGATCATCCACTAGATCAACTTAGTATCAGACTTGTCTAATTCTGAAAAAAGAGGACGACATGGCAAACTCGAGAGAACCTTAAGGGAGTTGGCTGCACCGGATGTGAATCAACAACCACTTTGTATTCACTACCCCGAACTAGCCGTAGAATTTCGAATTGAAATCTGGGTTGATACATCTACTGCTACATTCATGGTCTTGAGAATGAAGATCCTCATAAGCATTTGAAAGAGTTCCATATAGTTGTTTCTAGTATGAGGCCGTAAGGAATAACCGACGATCAAATCAAGCCACGCGCTTTTCCATTTTCTCTAAGTACTAAAGCTAAAGATTGGTGTTTTATTTGCCTCCAGGTTCTATAACCACATGGACTGATATGGTGAGACTCTTCTTGGATAAATTCTTCCCCGCATCAGAGCCGGGGTATAAGAAGAGAAATTTGTGGTATAAAACATAGGGACACTGAGACTCTTCATGAGTATTGGGAGGGTTCAAGAAATTGTGTGCAAGCTGCCCACAACATGGGATATCCGAACAACTCCTCATCCAATATCTCTACGAAGTCCTACTTCCGATGGAAAGAAAGATGATGGATGCTGCAAGTGGAGGCGCTATAGTAAACAAAACCCCTGGTCAAGCTAGGGAAATTGATCTCCATTATGGCTGCTAATTCATAAAATTTGGGTATAGGCACGATACGTCTTCAAGGAAGGTAAATGAGGTAAGTGTGTCTAACTTGAAACATCAAAATTTCTAATCTTACTCTCTTGTGCAGCAGCTAGCTCTTGGAAAAACGCAGCTGGTGAAGGCTTGTGGAATTTGCGCTGCTCCTAATCATCCGACCGACATGTGCCCCACATTGCAAGATGACAATCATGAACACGCCAATGCTGTAGGCGGATTTCCAAGACAACCGCAAAGAAAGTATGACCCTATTCGAATACTTACAATCCTGGATTGAGGGATCATCCTAACTTCTGATATGGCAATAACCCTCAACATGTCCAACAATTCCAGCCAAAGCCATCACACCACGTACCCCAAGCTCCTTCCACTTCAGGTATGCCCCTTGAGGATATTGTTAAGTCTCTAGCTGTGAATACCAAACAATTTCAGGAGGAAACAAAGCAAAGCATCAAAACTTGGAGCATCAGGTAAGCCAACTTGCTTCAGTGTCAATAGGTTAGAAACTCAAGGTAAGTTACCTTCTCAAACTATTCCAAACCCGAAGCAAAGCGTTAATGCCATTACCTTGAGAAGTGGAACAGAATTGCAGGGATCAAATAAGAAAGGAAATCCGTCTAATCTTGAGGAAGAAACCAAGAAAGAGACTTCGACTCCGAGCCACCAGGGTGACCAGATTAGCAAGTCTCTAGATGAGCCATCGAAGGTCACATTGATACCACCTCCTTTCTCCTCCAGATTAGCAAAATCCAAGAAGGAAGCGGAAGAAAAAGAGATTCTGGAAACGTTTCGTAAAGTCGAGGTAAATATTCCTTTACTTGATGCAATTAAGCAAATACCGCGCTATGCTAGATTCCTCAAGGATTGTGCACTAACAAAAGGAAGCTGAAAGGCAATGAAAAGATTAGTGTGAGTGAAAATGTGTCAGCTATTATTCAGAAGAAGCTTCCTCCTAAATGTAGGACCCAGGTATGTTCGCCATTCCTTGCAAAATAGGTAGTCTTGGAATCGCTAAAGCCATGTGTGATCTAGGAGCTTCTATCAATGTCATGCCTTTGTCTGTTTATCAACGTTTAAATGTTGGTCTTTAAAGGAAACGGGTATTATTGTTCAACTTGCTGATAGGTCCAATGTTTATCCTGAGGGAGTTCTAGAGGATGTTTTAGTTCAAGTCAATGGGTTGGTTTTTTTCCTACTGATTTTTATGTGCTTGACATGGACGATAGTGATTCTCACACTTCACCACTGATATTATTAGGGCGACCATTCCTTAGACTTCTAAAACGAAAATCGATGTAAATGATGGCACCCTCACTATGGAGTTTGATGGTGAAGTGATTAAATTTCATATTTATGATGCCCTGAAACACCCTAACGATATCTCTCCTGTTTTTGTTGCGGATGTTATTAACCCATCTCCTGTTTTTGTTGCGGATGTTATTAACCCATCACCACAGGCACCAAGGTGGAATCAAAATCCTTATCCGAATATTTAGCCAGGAACGTCTAGCCAAAGACGTTAAAGAAAGGCGCTTCATGGGAGGCAACCATGTAAAAAAACAAAAAAAAATTGTTTCGCATTAGTTTTGTTTTGTTTTAGTTTAGTTGTTTTGATTTTAGTGTAGTTTTGAACTCTTTGGATCGGCTGCAGCAAGGATACATATCATTATATGACACTTTCCCGAGCTTAAAGGGAGCACTCCAATGCCAGGGAAGTACCAATATTTCCTTTCTCTTATTCTCTAATGTCCTTTATGTTGTTAATTCCTCTTCAATTGTGCTAAATTAGGAACAGCGAGGACACTGTTCAAGCTAAGTGTGGGGGAGAGGATAATAAAATATAGAGAATAGAGAACTAACTTATACTCTGAATGTTTGTCCTTAAGCAATTTTAAGCCAAAGTTTTTCAAAATTATCATGAAATCTAGAGATTGTACTAAATGTTGTAATAAGCATCTACAAAATGTGAAATTGACTTGTTCAAATACTTTACTCACCCACTGCTGTGATTAGAATACATGGTTAAAATTAAGTAGTGAAATCTTTAAGAAACAAATTTACCTTGTATTTAGCTTTAGAATTGGAAGTCTAAGAGTAAGTCGAGTCCCTAAGTGAAAAAAAAACAAGTTTACTTCTAGGTTATATTAGCTACTGTATACTCTTTGAAGTTGTTTGTAAAGCAATCATAACACTTAGTGAAAAAAAAAAAAGAAAGAAAAAATCAAGCATAGCCATTACTCCAATGATACAACTAATTGAGTTAAGAGTATTCAAACTTGAATGTTAGAGTGAGGAAGAGTCCGTAGGGGTATCTCAAAACCCGGTCACTTGAGTGATGAGCTCGGGATGTTGCCGACTCAATGAACTCACTATAACGATAAGGGCGAAAAAGGCAAAAGTTCATGAAAAGAAGCGGGTAAAAACCCGTCAAAATAGATGCTTGAATAAATCAAACGAATATGAATGTAAACATTCATTGAATAAAACAAAGATGTATAAAAGGGAGAATATCTAGCAAAGAGCTTATACTATATGCTTTTACTTTATGTTACAAGGATTATATGTTTGCTAATGTCCAATGAAGTTTAATTGGGTGTTTTTCCTTAGTGGATTAAGTATTTACTTTTGGAATAAAAATTCTTTTGCTAAACATGAGGATTAAAGTTTGTTTTGGTTTAGATTAGCTATTGAATTTTGTCCATAGTAATTTGATCACAGGAAACCAGTTTGGTTGAAGTAGTAGACATTAAATTACAAGTCATGAATTACAAATGAATAAGATGCTTGGAATGATGAAAAGAAAGTTTGTATAATCTATGATAGATTTCTCAATTGATTTGATGCAATTGCTTGAGGACAAGCAAGAGTTTAAGTGTGGGGGAATTTGATAGAGCCATTTTATACTCAATCTTTATAGTATAAATTGTGTTAAATTATTATTGATTTTATAGAAATCATAAGGAAATGGTACTTTAATTCTATCATCGTGATAAATCAGGTTAAATGGAGTCAAGGATGCCAATTCAAGTATTTTAGAGAAGTCATCTATAACTTGGATCAAGACAAGAAATTACACCACCGGAGGAAGCACGGTTTGAGGCACGGCCAAGGTTCAAACCGTGTTACACACTGGACAAGAAGGCGAAAATGAGGACTTTGAACAGAGAGAGACACGGCTTAAGGCACGGCCGTGGTGGAACCCGTGGGATAAACCGTGCTTGAAGCCGTGGTGGAAGATAGATGTGCCAAGGAGAAGAAAGTGTGGAACATCAACCAGATGAAGACACGGCTTGAAATCTGGCCGTGTGTTTAACCGTGGTTCACACTGGGCGTGGTTGAAGACTTGAAGAATATGCACAGAGGATGGCACGGCTTAACCCACGGCCGTGTGGTGGGGCGTGCCAGGCAGACGTATCTTCACTTCTCGAAATCTACTTGAAAAAGGAAAGATATTTACGTATCTTGCTAGCAAAAGATCACATGCAACCCCCTAACAATATAAATAGAACCAACCCTAGAGGGTTAGGACAACTTTTGATCTTGGAATCTTGGATCTTGAAGAAGGAAACGCGGAGGCAAAGCAAGCAACCAGGTTCATTATGTTTCTATCTTTTATTTTCGTTTTATTGATGAACATGAGTAGCTAAGCTACTTTTCTAGCCAAAGGGTCATAGATGTTTAATTCTCCACGAATTGTGAGGTCTAATTGACTTGTATTTATTCTATTCTTTGCTTTCGGGTATTCATATATCTTCTTATCGTTTTGTCATTATTATCTTTGTTGATTGGTATGAATAGAGCTCTTCTACTCAATTAGCAAGTTAATATATTGTCAACTAGCACGTCAAATCCGTAATTGTTTGATTGTTTTAGTCTTAGTGACGCAATAACATGTTTGGTTATAAAAGAGATGATCGAATTCATGTTATGGAGGTGTGTGATCATGTTTAAATAGGTTATCTTATAATCTACTGGCATGAATTAGTGGTCTCTCTAGATCTTAATGCTATTGATAGATTAAATCCTAAGCGCTTGTCTAAGGGTTGTTTAATCAATAAGAGAAATAATTCAAAGCGCTTGTCCGAGGTTATCGAGGAAGTAAGGAGAGATAGGTTGTTAGAGCTTGTTAATAACCATAACCAATTTATCTAGAACAAGAATAGAGAACATTTGCATCGATGATCAATTCCTAGAATTAAACCATCTTGATTCCTTTAGCTAGGCTTTTACCAATATCTGATTTCTTACCTTGTTTTACTTTATTTGATTCACAAACAAAACCCCCCATTTTCCTTTTTCTTATTGTTCTCTTTGAATAGAAATATCTTTACCCATCCCTGTGGATTCGACCCTACTCACCACTATATGCAAATCATATAATTGTCTAGGAGTAGGTTTTATTTTTGTTGGATTCGACACCCATCAGATACCATTGTGGAAGATATCTTATGCAAGGATCCATTAGAGTTGAGTTTGAGAGTATGCAATATTGAAGAGACAGAAGATTGTGCAATACAAGAAATGTTGACTCATCTTGATAGCAAGGATGAACTTGGGATAAAAACAGAGAGTGAGAACATTGATGCCGAAGATGTTACCAGATTGAAGCCCTCTATTGAAGATCCTCCAATTCTAGAGCTAAAGCAACTCCCTGACTATCTGGAGTATGCTTTCTTAGAGAAGGATTCTCAGTTGCCGGTCATCATTGCAGCCGGGCTAACCATTGGTCAGAAGGAAAAGCTCTTGAAGATCTTGAAGGAGCATAAGCGTGCCTTGGCATGGAAAATTGCGGATATCCAAGGGGTTAGCCCATCGTTTTGCACACACAAAATCCTGATGAAAGACAATTTCAAACCAGTGGTGCAAGCTCAAAGGCGACTTAATCCAAACATGAAAGAAGTCGTTAAGAAAGAGGTAATCAAATTGTTAGATGCTGGGCTAATTTATCCCATTTCTGATAGTTCATGGGTAAGCCCCGTCCAGGTGGTGCCAAAGAAGGGGGGAATGACAGTGGTCCCAAATGAGAATAATGAGCTCATACCAATGAGGACGGTGACGGGATGGCGAGTCTGCATTGACTATCGCAAATTAAATGAAGCCACTCGTAAGGACCATTTTCCTTTACCTTTTGTCGATCAGATGTTGGAGAGGCTCGCTGGACATATGTTTTACTATTTTCTAGATGGGATGTCGAGATATTACCAGATTCAGATTGCCCCTGAAGATCAAGAGAAAACTACCTTTACATGTCCCTATGGCACATTTGCTTACAGGAGGATGCCCTTTGGATTATGTAATGCACCGGCCACCTTTCAGCAGTGCATGTTAGCGATCTTCAAAGATCTAGTTGAAGATATTATGGAAGTATTCATGGATGACTTTTCCGTGTTTGGGGATTCATTTGATTCTTGCCTACAGAATTTAGAAAGGGTACTCATACGTTGTGAAGAAACTAACTTAGTCTTGAATTGGGAGAAGTGTCACTTCATGGTGACTGAAGGTATTGTCTTAGGACACAAAATATCTCAGCAGGGGATTGAAGTAGACAACGCCAAGGTTGATACTATAGCCAAACTTCCCCCACCCTCTTCGGTTAAAGCTATTCGGAGTTTTCTGGGACATGCTGGATTCTATAGACGATTCATCAAGGATTTTGCCAAAATTGCTCGTCCTCTCACCAGGTTGTTGGAGAAGAACATCGCCTTTGATTTCAACAAAGACTTGATGGGTGATCTGACCGTTCTAACAAGTTTAACCCTCTACTCAATCCTAGCTTACGATCAGTTCTCAGGAAAGTGTACCTATCGACTAGCAGTATAGCATAGGAGTACAGGTATCGATCCCACAAAGACTTATAAGTACTAGTACTAACGATTTTCCTACTATTTAACTTCTCACTATTGATGATCTTAATTATCCTAATTATTGCTTAAGTCTGAAAGAAACGAATAAAATGAACAAAGTAAATATAATCAAACACTCCCTTAATGATCTAAACATACCCTGCCCAAGATCCACCCCTAATTCTCATGCAACTTTTGTTCAATTCCGAACTGTCCAATGATTAATACCCAATCTCTGATCTACGGAGTTCTTACACTAGATTAGAGTCTTTCTCAAGATCAATAATCTCTAATCCTAATTAAGCCAATTAAGATCTCTCTTCAATTAACGTAATCATGATTGCAATAAAATCCCAGGACTCTCGATTGAACCAGACCACAATGACCTCGTTCAATACAGAAAACCTCCTATAATCTATCTCTAGGATTACAAGGGGTCTTTTTATCCATGCCAGATCCACTCTATTAACGATTTCTCAATCTTAATAACAGAGATATAATTACATCATAATACTGCGCACATATCAAGATGAACAAACTATGATTGCTACATAAATAAACTCAAAGATTAGAATTATTTATTGAACATCAACAATCCTATCGCATGAGAATCAGGGGTTTCTCAAGGGAACAGGTATGAAACAATTAGCCACTCATGAATCTAATAAGAAAAGCAAAACAAAAAATAATTGAGTCGATAAAGAAAATTCAAACACGAAATATCTTAGCTTCAAATCCGAAACTATTCTCGCAACAACTTCTCTTCTCTAGGGTTTCTCTTGTGCCGCCTCCTCCTCCCTTTTTTTTCTCAATAGGGTTGTTCTATTTGTACTTCTTAAGGCATAGCCGAGCATCTTCAGCTGGAAAGATACGACTGTATCTTTCCTTTTCCAAGTGAATCTCGTCAAGTGAATATCAGTCGCCTGACATGCCTAACAGCACGGCCAGATTTCAAACCGTGTCTCCCTCTGGTCAATAATATGTAACTCCTCAATCTTGCTCAGTGTTTGGCACGGCTAGGAACACGGCTAGAAACACGGCTATCAGCACGACTGGACTATAACCCGTGCCAAGTTCTGGAGCTTTCCACGTCTTCGCAGCGTCTGCCACGGCTTCAAGCACACCCCTATCACAAGCCGTGCTTCCTTTCCAAGTGACGCTTTCATCTTTAGGTGTGCCCATGGTTCATGACACAGCCATGGCTTTCCCTGTGTTGTCCATGAGTAACTTTAACTTGATCTTTTAAGCTTCAATTATGCTCCTTTTGTGATCTTTCTCCTTGTCTTTGGTATTATACCCTGAAACATATATTTATCTGTTAAATACCGAATCCGCATTGATTTTATTCAAAAGACTATACAAATTCATCATTAATGCCCATGATTTACAAGGGTTAATTTACTCTTATCAAATTTCCCCACACTTAAGGTTTTGCTTGTCCTCAAGCAAACACGGATTAAGAAAACCCAAAGGACTAGTTCTCATAAGTTCCCGCAATCAAGAAGATATTTCAGCATCATCGATTTCATGCTACACCTTAATCATTGATAATCTTTACTCACTCTTTAGTTGTATCCAAAATAAAAATACTAAAATTCCCAAAGCTAATCCAAGTAAATTAAACTGTTACCCTTATCATTTAAACTAAAGTTCCCAAAGTCGAAATTGCTGCAAGATCGAGACTAGTAAAATAAAGTATACAATCCTTTTAACCACGGTTGTAAGCAACACAACAGGGACTAAAGGCATGTTGTATCCACTTATCCCCTAGCTCTTCCTTTTCTGTTTCATCCAATTCTTAAGTTAATTTTGGGAGTTTACCATTAAAGCACTTAACTAAGTTAACCGACCCATGTAACAAACTTTCAATCGATAATCCCGAGTTCATCACTCGAGTTAACAGACGTTATTCCCTCAGCGTAGAAAGCGTCCCTCGAATTTACTTATTCGAGTCTAATTAACTCATTTACTTAATTAATTAATTAATTAAGATGGTTTCCTTGGTCAATAAGTCCCAGACCAGGCGATCTTAGGCTACTGGGTTTAAAAATACCCCTTCGAACCTCTACCATCTCAATCAATCCCTATTATTCATATAAGCTCTTTTAAGTTCAATTTTCTCGAACTTTTCTCACAACCCTTGTAGCGAGCTTTTAGCCATTGATCCCAAGTTCGTCACCCGAGTCAATAGATGTTATTCCTTAAACAAGCATCTCTTAGGCTTAATTACTCAAGTCTATGAGGCCCACTTCTGAACTATTTACATATTAATATATTCTTCCATTACTCCCATTTTTTTTTTCGAAAAGGAATCACTAAATTACAAGTATCATTTACTCCTTCACTCCAAGTTATATAGCTTACCTACTGAGCAAAAAGAAGGGCATACTAAACTCACTAGTGACCTTAATCCAATCTCACTTCCCGAAAGTAAAGGTTAAATGACAAGTAAGTTTACTTCACTTGGATTTCATCTTGTAATTTTAGCAACGTATCTCTAATACATAATAAGAGAATAAAAATGGTTAAAGATGTTCCACGGGGGTATAAACAAATCTCAGCAGTCCTTGATTGTCAAAAGTCATCATCGATTATACCTTAATGAAGAGGAAATTACATTTTTGATTGCACAACCCTTGTATCCTAGTTTCATTTTCCAAACCCCCTTCCCCACACTTATAATAGACATTGTCCCCAATGTCCTTATGAAATGCATAAAGGGAAGCAAAGAATAAAAGCAAAAATAAAACAAAAGGAAAACGAAAAACTTCCCTGAATTCTCTTACAACGCAGATCTTTAACAGAAAGTCAAGCGACGCACAAGTAGAGTCATGAGAACCTCTGCTAAACGTAATGGGTCGGTGTACTTTGAAAGCCTGTACCTCACAACAAAAAAGAACAAAACAAAACAAAAGAAACTCATAATCGACTGAAAGTAAAGCTAACTATCATCAGCATTTTCTATTTCAAACATTAGTGGTTGGTCAGTCTTCCAGAATCAAACAAATCAGGACAGTAAAAACAAAAGTAAAATGGTTGTTCTGCACAATGGTCCAAATCTCCCGGGTTCAACTTCCATCGATCCACTCGCGAGATCAGCTACTGAAGTCATCATCCGATGGCAATGGTACAGTACCCGATCTGCGAGGAGAATCAGATCCAATCACCTCAGTATCCTACTGATTGCTCGCTTCGGCAGTAGCAACTGCGAGACTTTCATATCGTGCCCTGAAAGCTGCACCCGAGGATTCTCCAACATGAAAACCGGGATCATATGCACCACTCGAGTGACGATCTCCTCCAGAAACAACCCGAGTAGCTTGTGATGCTACATCCTCATCGCTAGAGCCACCACATGGGGGAAGATCTACCCCCAATTTCTCACCAATACAGGATAAACAAGTGACCAAATAACTCTTCAAGCCCTTCACCCGCTTTGACTGCCTGGCTTGTTCTCTCTTAATTTCTTCTAAATCCGCAGTCAATCTCTTTACCGAATCTGCTAGCTCCTGGTTTCGGCCGACCTGCTCTTGAACTTGCTCTTGAGCTCGCTCTTGCTCCTCATCCTGCTCAGGTTCTATATCTGGCTCTTGTTGTTCGTCAGATGCGTCCAGTATGCGAAACCTCCACCTCCGCAAAACACTCTTGGGGAGACAGGCACTCCTTCCACAACTGTCCCTGGGAACCCGGGTTGGGAAGACACCATAATTTTTCAAAATACGGGTAATCCAAGAGCCGACAAAAACCTTGTGGTGCCCCAGATCGCACTGTTTTTTCAAACACCACACAGCTGCTAATCCGACATTAACCCGGGTGCCCGTGATCATACTCCACAGCTGGTACAGGTCCGATGCATTCACAACCCCCTGAGAATCACCTCTACCAGTGGTTGAACGGGCCAGAATGTAATGAAGTACACGCACGGCAGGGTCCCTTAAATGGCTCCCCTTAGATTTGGAGGGATCATATCTACCATCTCCCATACTGTTCCACACTCCATGCTGCAGTAGGCCCCTAGGAAAGGTGTCTAGAAGCTGCAAAAATTCATTAGAGTCAACAAACTCATTGTCGTAAATACCCAAGCACTTGATGAAGTCTCTCATTTCAACACGGTGGTAACTCCCTTGGCAGTAGAAGGAGACCACGTTATCAAGCTGGGTATGCCGGCCAAAACTAAGCTTGAATGTGGTGACGAAATCATAGCTTAGCGAAGAATACACGTCCTCCTTAATGCTCAGAAGTGCTCTCCAAGCGAGATCGTTCAAGAAGTGATCAAATCGTTCCACTAACCCGTATCTAGCCACCCAATCAACTACTACATTAGGCATAAATACCTTCTTTTCTCGCACTACATCATACTTACCTTCGTCCTCCCTCTGCAAGTTAGGAGGGTAGCGTCGCGTGGTCCTAAAGGAACCCCCAGCTGAATGAGGTTGAGCATTCTTACGCGCCACGGTCTTTGTCTTAGGCATCTTGAATATACCACGCTTAAGAAATCTCGAAAGATTGATGAATGATGTTCTTAACCTAGTGGAAACAACAGAGAGGAAAGAAAAAGAACGACGATGCAGAGAGAAGGAATGTGGGAATGAGGAGAGAAGTGTAGTGCAAGGTGTTTTATTTCTGAAAATTGCGAACCCTAAAAGGCTATTAACGACACGGTCTCAAAACTGGGCGTGTTATAAGTCGTGCCATACACTGCTCTCTATAAAAGAACTTGGAAAAATCTTACCTTGTGGCACGGCTTGTAGCACGTCTTGTGAAGTGGTCATGCCTGTAACTGTGCTATCTACTGCTCTGTATAAAAGAATTTGGAAAAATCTTACCTTGTGGCACGGCTTGTGGCACGTCTTGTGACTTGGACGTGCCTGTAACCGTGCCATCCCCTGGACTGATACACCTTTCACAAATGCTCGTACACTTTGGTGTGGCTTAAACCATGTCGTACCCTCTTTGTTAAAATCCTACCTGCAAAACCACCACTCAAAAAAAAAAAAAAAAAACGAACCTATGCATGGGTTGCCTCCCAGCCAGCGCTTTTGTTTAACGTCGTTGGCTCGACCTAAGGAATAGAAAAAGGTCAATTATGGGTTCGAATAAGGGTCAGCTCCGCTCTTTCTTCAAAGACCCTCTTGTCTCCTAAGTAATGTTTAAGTCTCTATCCATTGACCTTGAAAATACCCTTTTCAGGGTGTTCTAACTCCACCGTGCCATAAGGGAAAACGTTCTTTACCCGAAAAGGACCTAACCATTTTGATTTGAGTTTCCCTGGAAAAAGTTTTAACCTGGAGTTGAATAGCAATACCATATCTCCTTCCTCAAATTGCTTGTGCTGGCACAACCTGGCGTCATGATATGCTTTGGCTCTCTCCTTGTAGAAACTAGCGTTGTCATATGCCGTAAGTCTTAACTCATCAAGCTCACTAATCTACCTCTTCCTATGAGCTCCTGACTTGTTGAGATTGAGGTTGATAGTCTTAATTGCACAGAACGCCCGATGCTGAATCTCAACTGGTAAGTGACACGCTTTCCCATATACTAACCGGAAAGGGGTTGTATCAAGTGGTGTTTTGTAAGCCGTCCTATAAGCCCATAACGCATCGTCTAACCTGTCTGCCCAATCTCGCCCATGCTGGAGAGTTGATCTCATTAAGATGCGCTTTAACTCTCTATTTGTCAACTCTACTTGCCCACTTGTCTGTGGATGATAAGGAGTGGTGAGACGGTGAGTCACTCCATATCTTTTTAAGACTTTTTCAATCTGAGAGTTGCAAAAATGTGTACCCCGATCACTAATTAGTGCTCAAGGCACCCCAAAACGGCAAAAGAGCTTCTTGAGGAACTTGACAACCACCTTAGCGTCATTTGTTTGTAAAGCTTGTGCTTTAGCCCACTTAGACACATAATCCACTGCTACCAATATATACTTGTTTCCATATGAAGGAGGAAATGGCCCTATAAAATCAATACCCCATACATCAAACACCTCACACTCCAGAATATAGTGCTGTAGCATTTCGTCCCTCCTTGAAATGTTGCCATCTCTCTGGCATCGATCGCACTAAGCTACCAAATTTTGGGCATCCTTGAATACTGACGGCCAATAAAAACCAACTTCAAGCACTTTGTGTCCTGTCCTATTAGCACCATGGTGTCCTCTAATGGGTCCACTATGGCAATGGTTCAAGATCTCCCGTCCTTCCTCACGTGAGACACAACGCCTGATCATTTGGTCTGAGCAATACCTAAACAAGTAGGGGTCTTCCCAATAGTAATACTTCAGGTTAGTAAAGAACTTCTTTTTCTATTGCTTTGACATGTCTTGTGGAAGGACCCTAGCCAATAGATAGTTGGCCATGTCTGCAAACCATGGGGACTCTGAACTGCTCACTTTGTTGACGGAATACAAATTCTCCTTAGGAAATTTATCGTTAATATCTTCTTCCTTCAGCTGTTCCACACATGGGTTCTCCAATCGAGATAGATGATCCGCTGCAAGGTTTTCTGCTCCCTTCTTATCCCTGATCTCAAGGTTAAATTCTTGCAATAGGAGTATCCACCTGATGAGGCGGGGTTTTTGATGGGTGTCGAATCCAACAAAAATAAAACCTACTCCTAGACAATTATACGATTTGCATACAGTGGTGATTAGGGTCGAATCCACAGAGATTGGTTAAACTTATTTCTATTCAAGGAGAATAAAAGGGAAAAGAAAAATGGGGGGTTTGATTTGTGAATCAAATAAAGTTAAAACAAGATAAGAAAATCGAATATTAATAAAAGCCTAGCCAAAGGAATCAAGATAGTTTAATTCTAGGAATTGATCATCGATGCAAATGTTCTCTATTCTTGTTCCTAGATAAACTGGTTATGGTTATTAACAAGCTCTAATAACCTATCTCTCCTTACTTCCTCGATAACCTCAGACAAGCGCTTTGAATTATTTCTCTTATTGATTAAACAACCCTAGACAAGCGCCTAGGATTTAATCTATCAATAGCATTAAGATCTAAAGAGACCACCAATTCATGCCAGTAGATTATAAGATAACCTATTTAAACATGATCACACACCTCCATAACATGAATTCGATCATCTCTTTTATAACCAAACATGTTATTGCGTCACTAAGACTAGAACAATCAAACAATTACGGATTTGACGTGCTAGTTGACAATATATTAACTTGCTAATTGAGTAGAAGAGCTCTATTCATACCAATCAACAAAGATAATAATGACAAAACGATCAGAAGATATATGAATACCCGAAAGCAAAGAATAAAATAAATGCAAGTCAATTAGACCTCACAATTCGTGGAGAATTAAACATCTATGACCCTTTGGCTAGAAAAGTAGCTTAGCTACTCATGTTCATCAACAATACGAAAAATAAAAATAAAAACATAATGAACCCGGTTGCCTGCTCTGCCTCCTCGTTTCCTTCTTGTCTCTAAGGTGATTCCAGATTCCAAAGATTAAAAGTTCCCCTAACCCTCTAGGGTTGGTTCTATTTATATTATTAGAGGGATAGCATGTAATCTTTTGCTAGCAAGATACGAAAATATCTTTCCTTTTCCAAGTAGATTTCGAGAAGTGAAGATTCGTCTGCCTGGCACGCCCCATCACACGGCCGTGGGTCAAGCCGTGCCATCCTCTGTGCATATTCTTCAAGTCTTCATCCGAGCCCAATGTGTACCACGGTTACACACACGGCCAGATTTCAAGCCGTGCCTTCATCTGTGCATAATCTACAAGTCTTCATCCGTGTCCAATGTGTACCACGGTTACACCCACGGCTAGATTTCAAGCCATGTCTTCATCTGGTTGATGTTCCACAATTTCTTCTCCTTGGCACACCTAGCTTCCACCACGGCTCCAAGCACAGTTTCTCCCACGGCTTCCACCACGGCCGTGCCCTAAGTCGTGTCTCTCTCTGTTGAAAGTCCTCATTTCCGCCTTCTTGTCCAGTGTGTAACACGATTTGCGCCATGGCCGTGCCTCAAACCGTGCTTCCGATACACGGCCGTGTACTTCAACCATGTACCTTCCTGTTGATTCAAAACCAAGTACTCGGCCGTGTACTTCAATTACACGCCTATGTACTTCCCTCCGGCGGTGTAAATCATTGTCTTTGAACCAAGTTATAGATGACTTCTCTAATTTACTTGAATTAGCATCCTTGACTCCATTTAACCTGATTTATCATGATGATAGAATTAAAGTACCATTTCCTTATGATTTCTATAAAATAAATAATAATTTAACACAATTTATACTATAAAGATTGATTATAAAATGGCTCTATCAAATTCCCCCACACTTAAACTCTTGCTTGTCCTCAAGCAATTGCATCAAATCAATTGAGAAATCTGTCATTGATTATATAAACTTTCTTTTCATCATTCCAAGCATCTATTCATTTGTAATTCATGACTTGTAATTTTAACGGCTACTACTTCAACCAAACTGGTTTCCTGTGATCAAATTACTATGGACAAAATTCAATAGCTAATCTAAACAAAACAAACTTTAATCCTCATGTTTAGCAAAAGAATGTTTATTCCAAAAGTAAATACTTAATCCACTAAGGAAAAACACCCAATTAAACTTCATTGGATATTATCAAGCATATAATCCTTGCAGTATGAAGTAAAAGCACATGGTATAAGCTCTTTGCTAGATATTCTCCCTTTTATACATCTTTGTTTTATTCAATGAATGTTCACGTTCATGTTCTTTTGATTTATTCAAGCATCTATTTTGACGGGTTTTTGCCCGCTTCTTTTCATGAACTTTTTCCTTTTTCGCCTTTATCATTATAGTGAGTTCATTGAGTCGGCAACATCCCGAGCTCATCACTCAAGTGACCGGGTTTTGAGATACCCCTACGGACTCTTCCTCACTCTAACATTCAAGTTTGAATACTCTTAACTCAATTAGTTGAATCATTGGAGTAATGGCTATGCTTGATTCTTTTTTTTTTTTTAAGTGTTATGATTGCTTTACAAACAACTTCAAAGAGTATACAGTAGCTAATATAACCTAGAAGTAAACTTGTTTATTTTTCACTTTGGGACTCGACTTACTCTTAGACTTCCAATTCTAAAGCTAAATACAAGGTAAATTTGTTTCTTAAAGATTTCACTACTTAATTTTAACCATGTATTCTAATCACAGCAGTGGGTGAGTAAAACATTTGAATAAGTCAATTTCACATTTTGTAGATGCTTATTACAACATTTAGTACAATCTTTAGATTTCATGATAATTTTGAAAAAATTTGGCTTAAAATTGCTTAAGGACAAACATTCAGAGTATAAGTTAGTTCTCTATTCTCTATATTTTATTATCCTCTCCCCCACACTTAGCTTGAACAGTGTCCTCACTGTTCCTAATTTAGCACAATTGAAAAGGAATTAACAACTCAAGGAACATTAGAGAATAAGAGAAAGGAAATACTGGTACTTCCTTGGTATTGGAGTTTTCCCCTTAAGCTCTGGAAAGTGTCATCTGATTATGTGTATCCTTGCTGCAGCTGATCCAAAGAGTTCAAAACTACACTAAAATCAAAACAAACTAAACTAAAACAAAACAAAACTAAAACAAACCAAAACTAATGCGAAACAAAACTTTTTTTTTTTTACATGGGTTGCCTCCCATGAAGCGCCTTTCTTTAACGTCTTTGGCTAGACGTTCCTGGCTAAATATTCGGATAAGGATTTTGATTCCAGCCTTGGTGCTTGTGGTGATGGGTTAATAACATCCGCAAGAAAAATAGGAGAGATATCGTTAGGATGTTTCATGGCATCATAAATGTTAAATTTAATCACTTCACCATCAAATTCCATAGTGAGAGTGCCATCATTTACATCGATTTTCGTTTTAGAAGTCTTAAGGAATGGTCGCCCTAATAATATCAGTTATGAAGTATGAGAATCACTATCGTCCATGTCAAGCACATAAAAATCAGCAGGAAAAACCAACCCATTGACTTGAACTAAAACATCCTCTAGAACTCCCTCAGGATAAACATTGGACCTATCAGCAAGTTGAACAATAATACCCGTTTCCTTTAAAGGACCAACATTTAAACGTTGATAAACAGACAAAGGCATGACATTGATAGAAGCTCCTAGATCACACATGGCTTTAACGATTCCAAGATTACCTATTTTGCAAGGAATGGTGAACATACCTGGATCCTTACATTTGGGAGGAAGCTTCTTCTGAATAATAGCTGAAACATTTTCACTCACACTAATCTTTTCATTACCTTTCAGCTTTCTTTTGTTAGTGCACAAGTCTTTGAGAAATCTAGCATAGCGCGGTATTTGCTTAATTGCATCAAGCAAAGGAATATTTACCTCGACTTTGCGAAAAGTTTCCAGAATCTCTTTTTCTTCCGCTTCATTCTTGGATTTCGCTAATCTGGAGGGAAAGGACGTGGTATCAATGTGACCTTCAATGGCTCAACTAGAGACTTGCTAATCTGGTCGCCCTGCTGGCTCGGAGTCGAAGTCTCTTTCTTGGTCTCTTCCTCAAGATTAGACGGATGTCCTTTCTTATTTGATCCTTGCAATTCTGTTCCACTTCTCAAGGTAATTGCATTAACGCTTTGCTTCGGGTTTGTAATAGTTTGAGAAGGTAACTTACCTTGAGTTTCTAACCTGTTTACGACTGAAGCAAGTTGACTTACCTGATTCTCCAAGTTTTGAAGGCTTTGCTTTGTTTCCTCCTGAAATTGTTTGGTATTCACAGCTAGAGACTTAACAATATCCTCAAGAGACATACCTGAAGTGGAAGGAGCTTGGGGTACGTGGTGTGATGGCTTAGGCTGGAATTGTTGGACATGTTGAGGGTTATTGCCATATCGGAAGTTAGGATGATCCCTCCATCCGGGATTGTAAGTATTTAAATAGGGATCATACTTCCTCTACGGTTGTCCAGGAAATCCGCCTACAGCATTGGTGTGTTCATGATTGTCATCTTGCAATGTGGGGCACATGTCGGTCGGATGACTAGGAGCAGCACAAATTCCACAAGCTTTCACCTGTTGGGTATTTCCAAGAGCTAGCTGCTGCACAAGGGAGGTAAGATTAGAAATTTTATGTTCAAGGTTAGACACATTTACCTCATTTACCTTCCTTGAAGACGTATCATGCCTATACCCAAATTGTTGCGAATTGGCAGCCATAATGGAGATCAATTCCCTAGCTTGACCAGGGGTTTTGTTTACTATGGCGCCTCCACTTGCAGCATCCATCATCCTCCTCTCCATCGGAAGTAGGCCCTCGTAGAAGTATTGGATAAGGAGTTGTTCAGATATCCCATGTTGTGGGCAGCTTGCACACAATTGCTTGAACCTCTCCCAATGCTCATGAAGAGTTTCGGTGTCCCTTTGTTTTATACCACAAATTTCTCTTCTTATACCAGCGGCTCTGGATGCAGGGAAGAATTTGTCCAAGAAGAGTCTTACCATATCTGTCCAAGTGGTGATAGAACCTGGAGGCAAATAAAACAACCAATCTTTAGCTTTAGTACTTAAAGAAAATGGAAAAGCACGTAACTTGATTTGATCGTCGGTTATTCCTTGCGGCCTCATACTAGAACATACTATATGGAACTCTTTCAAATGCTTATGAGGATCTTCATTCTCAAGACCATGAAAGGTGGGTAGCAGATGTATTAACCCAGATTTCAACTCGAATTCCATAGCTAGTTCGGGATAGTGAATGTAAAGTGGTTGTTGATTCACATCCGGTGCGGCCAAGTCCGATACTAAGTTTGGTCCGGGGGATGATCTAGCTTCTTGTCGCAGCCTCTTTAGAGTCTTCTCAATCTCCGGATTATAAGTTAGTTCACATGTCTGAGAAGAACGAGTCATACAAGAATAGAAATAAATTTGACACCAATCCCCGGCAACGGCGCCAAAATTTGATGGGTGTCGAATCCAACAAAAATAAAACCTACTCCTAGACAATTATATGATTTGCATATAGTGGTGAGTAGGCTCGAATCCACAGAGATTGGTTAAACTTATTTCTATTCAAGGAGAATAAAAGGGAAAAGAAAAATGGGGGGTTTGATTTGTGAATCGAATAAAGTTAAAACAAGATAAGAAAATCAAATATTAATAAAAGCCTAGCCAAAGGAATCAAGATAGTTTAATTCTAGGAATTGATCATCGATGCAAATGTTCTCTATTCTTGTTCCTAGATAAACTGGTTATGGTTATTAACAAGCTCTAACAACCTATCTCTCCTTACTTCCTCGATAACCTCAGACAAGCGCTTTGAATTATTTCTCTTATTGATTAAACAACCCTAGACAAACGCTTAGGATTTAATCTATCAATAGCATTAAGATCTAGAGAGACCACCAATTCATGCTAGTAGATTATAACATAACCTATTTAAACATGATCACACACCTCCATAACATGAATTCGATCATCTCTTTTATAACCAAACATGTTATTGCGTCACTAAGACTAGAACAATCAAACAATTACAGATTTAACGTGCTAATTGACAATATATTAACTTGCTAATTGAGTAGAAGAGCTCTATTCATACCAATCAACAAAGATAATAATGAAAAAACGATCAGAAGATATATGAATACCCGAAAACAAAGAATAGAATAAATACAAGTCAATTAGACCTCACAATTCGTGGAGAATTAAACATCTATGACCCTTTGGCTAGAAAAGTAGCTTAGCTACTCATGTTCATCAACAAAACGAAAAATAAAAATAAAAACATAATGAACCCGGTTGCCTGCTCTGCCTCCTCGTTTCCTTCCTGTCTCTAAGGTGATTCTAGATTCCAAAGATTAAAAGTTCCCCTAACCCTCTAGGGTTGGTTCTATTTATATTATTAGAGGGATAGCATGTGATCTTTTGCTAGCAAGATACGAAAATATCTTTCCTTTTCCAAGTAGATTTCGAGAAGTGAAGATTCGTCTGCCTGGCACGCCCCACCGCATAGCCGTGGGTCAAGCCGTGCCATCCTCTGTGCATATTCTTCAAGTCTTCATCCGAACCCAATGTGTACCACGGTTACACACACGGCCAGATTTCAAGCCGTGCCTTCATCTGTGCAAAATCTACAAGTCTTCATCCGTGTCCAGTGTGTAACACGGTTACACCCACGGCTAGATTTCAAGCTGTGCCTTCATCTGGTTGATGTTCCACAATTTCTTCTCCTTGGCACACCTAGCTTCCACCACAGCTCCAAGCACGGTTTCTCCCACGGCTTCCACCACGGCCGTACCCTAAGCCGTGTCTCTCTCTGTTGAAAGTCCTCATTTCCGCCTTCTTGTCCAGTGTGTAACACGATTTGCGCCATGGCCGTGCCTCAAACCGTGCTTCCGATACACGGCCGTGTACTTCAACCGTGTATCTTCCTGTTGATTCAAAACCATGTGCTCGGCCGTGTACTTCAATTACACGCCTATGTACTTCCCTCCGGCGGTGTAAATCCTTGTCTTTGAACCAAGTTGTAGATGACTTCTCTAATTTACTTGAATTAGCATCCTTGACTCCATTTAACCTGATTTATCACGATGATAGAATTAAAGTACCATTTCCTTATGATTTCTATAAAATCAATAATAATTTAACACAATTTATACTATAAAGATTGAGTATAAAATGGCTCTATCAGTTTTGCATCCATCTTGGTCATTAAATATCTCAATGCGGAGTGGTCAGTATACACTATCACCTTAGAAAGAACAAGATAAGATCGGAATTTGTCAAAAGCGAGCACTACTGCCAAGAACTCCTTCTCAGTAGTGGTATAATTCTCTTGAGCACCGGTTAGAGTTTTGCTGGCATAGTATATCGATTGGAAATACTTATCATTTCTTTGACCCAGGACAGCTCCTACAGCATAGTCGCTGGCATCACACATCAGTTCAAATGGTAGGTTCCAATCTGGAGCCACCATGATAGGAGCTTCGGTCAGTTTCTCCTTCAGCGCCTCAAAGGCTTCGGTTAGTCCTCTCACAGAACTGACTAAAAAGAGTATACCTTTTGTCTAGAGTGAAAAAGCTCATAGGAGTTTTGAAGAGATAAAAGAAAAACTCACTTGTGCTCCATTATTGGCTTTACCTGATTTTGACAAAGTTTTTGAGTTGGAATGTGATGCTTCAAGGATTGGAATTGGTGCTGTATTAATGCAGGAAAAGAGACCTATAGCATACTTTAGTGAGAAGTTGAGTGGTGCAACTTTAAACTATTCTATATATGATAAGGAATTTTATTCCTTAGTAAGGGCTCTCATGACGTGGCAGCATTATCTCCTCCTAAAAGAGTTTATTATTTATACAGATCATGAATCTTTGAAACATTTTAGGGGACAACATCATTTGTTTAAGCGCCAAGCTAAGTGGGTGGAGTTTCTGGAGGGTTTTTTCTTATGTGATAAAGTACAAAAAAGGTAATCAGAATATTGTTGCTGACGCTTTATCACGACGGTATATACTTATCACTTCTCTTCAGTCAAAACTGCTGGGTTTTAAGTTGTTGAAAGAACAATATATATGTGATGAGGAATTCAAGACTGTCATGGAGAGGTGTCTTGGGGGCAAGATGTATGATGGATATTGCGTGATAGAGGGTTTTCTGTATAAATCAGGAAGACTATGTATTCCATATGGATCTGTGAGGGAATTATTGGTGAGGGAAGCACATGCAGGTGGTTTATCAGGACATTTTGGTGAGAAGAGAACCCTAGCCATATTGAGAGAGAATTTCTATTGGAAGGGTATGATAAAGGATGTCCATAGGGTACTAGAAAGGTGTGGTATTTGTAAGAGAGCCAAAGGGAAGAAAGGTGCATAGGGTGATATATGCCTTTACCTATACCATATAAACCTTGGACTGACATCAGTATGGACTTTGTGTTGGGATTACCTAGAACACAAAGGGGGGAAGACTCTATTTTGGTGGTTGTTGATCGATTCAACAAAATGTCGCACTTTATGCCATGTCACAAAACAGATGATGCTCTTTTTATTGCTAACTTTTTTGTGCAGGAAATTGTCAAATTACATGGAGTTCCACACAGCATAGTGTCAGACAGAGATACTAAGTTTCTTAGTTTCTTTTGGAAGACATTATGGAAAAGACTAGGTACTAAACTTATGTACAGTACCTCTTGCTATCCACAGACAGACGGACAAACAGAAGTTGTCAACCGCACGCTTGGGAATATACTCAAAGCAACAGTTAGCAAGAATCTTACTGATTAGGACTTATGTCTTCCTATTGTTGAGTTCGCTTACAATAGATCTACTCATAATTCAACCAGTAAGTCTCCCTTTGAAGTTGTTTATGACTATAATCCTTCTATTCCATTGGATTTTATAGCAGGACCAGCATTAAAGGAAGAAGGTCATAGTGGAGTTAACCAAGCCAGACAAATTCAGCACATCCATGATAGGGCAACTGAACACCTTCAGAAGACCCAGGAATAGCAAAGAATCCAGGGAAACAGACACAGGAAATTTCATCTTTATAATCCAGGTGACTTAGTCTGGATTAATCTTAGCAGGGACAGGTTTCCACATAAGAAGTCACAGAAGCTGTCTACCAGGTCGAACGGACTGATACGCTCAGAACATATATATAAAATGGGAGCGTAAATTGCAGCAAGTGCACTGGTCGTATCAAGTAATAAAGTGGTGAAAAGTAAGGTTGTCGATCCCTCGAGGAACCAATAGAGTACTAGATCTATGGCAATTCTTATCAATATCTAGGTGATTAAAAAGGGTTTTTGAAATGTCTAATCTAAAAATTTAACTTAAAGCAACAAGAAAAATTTTATGATGAATCTATCAATTATGAACAAGGGAAATTAGAATTCACCCTAGATTTGTTAATCAAATTGCTACCAAGTTATGTCAACTAGTGGTTATAAAGTTATTCAAGTGAGTTTAGAAAATCCTTTTTAGGGATGTTGACCTTAAATCAATTAGTCGGCTTCCGCGTCTCCAATTAACCAAGGAATCAAAATTATGTTCATACACCTCCCGATGCTACAAACAACTAATGCCCTAAATCAATTAACCCTAATCCCTTAGTGATTAATTAACAAGAAACATTGCATTGTGCTCTCCATAAACTCTAATTAAACCAATTATCGCAACTCCCGTATTGATAATCAATCTAATTAAGAATTCCTAACAAATCCTAATCAATTCCTGTATCAAAAGGATTTCTAACAACTATAATCAAAGACCGATTATAATTGAAATCAAAGGAATTGCAATCATGAATAATCCTAATAATTCCTAATTACATAACATGGCTACAATTATCCTTTTAACATTCTAGAGTTTCATCCAATTTCCCACAAGGATGATTTAGAACATTATAGTATGAGTTGCATAAAAACAATTGAAATAAAGAGGTGCAATGGAATTCATATTAAACAACAAGAATAAACTAATAAATGGCATAAAAGAAAATAAAGTAAATAAAACAATGGTTATAATCTTCAAGAGCTTCAATCTTCCAAAATGACTCCTTGAATTCTTCAATTGAAAGCAAACTTCAACAAAATGACATTCTTCCTTCAAACTAAACTTTGGAAAAATCTAAAGTACCTAAGGAAATTCTAATGATTCAAAAGAAAGACAAATGATGCTAAAACAAAGAAGAAGAACAAAGGATGCTAAACAAAAGATGCTAAGCAAAAGGGATTCTAAACAAAAGAAAGGATGCTTAACAAAAGAAAGGATGCCTCCAAGGTTCAACAAGGGGTCTATTTATAGATCCAAAGAGGAGGGGATAAGGTTGATCTGATGAGGATTTGAGTCAGCAAATTAATTAGGATACGATTTTGGAGAGATTCTCGCAATGGATGTCCGGGGAGTAATGAAGGCCGGCTCAAGGCCGGCGGCCTTGAATGTAGGCCGGCTTAAAGGCCGGCGGCTTTTCTTCTTTTTGAGGCCGGTTTAAAGGCCGGCTCAAGGCCGGCGGCCTTGAATGTAGGCCGGCCCAAGGACGGCGGCCTTCAGTGCAATCCTTCGCTCACTTCTTCAATTTTGTGAAAAACTCCTCCAATTAACTTGTAATTTACTTTTGGGTCCTCAAAACCTGTATTTTCACAATAAATACCATTAAGTATCATTTCTTTATATTTTCTTATAATATTAAAATAAATTTAATATAAGTCCAAAAGAAAATATAAGTATAATGTGATCTTATCAACATCCCCACACTTGAACTTTTGCTTGTCCTCAAGCAAAATAATTGATTTAAACAAGAGAAATCCATCATTGAACTTCTGGTGCCCATTGTTCTGACCATACTGAAATTTGTAACTAGTATATCTAGTTGAAATTTAGTAGTTAATCTAAATACAACAGATTTTTAATCCCAGTGTTTAACAATAGAAAACAATACTTAGTCCATAAGGAAAAACATTCATTTAAACTTCATTGGTTATTAGCAAGTATCATCTCCCTCAATTTTACTTCTCCAAACAAGATAACAAGGAGTGAAAGCATATGGTATCCATTTTTTCCTAGAATTTCTCCCCTTTTTTTTATGTTTTATTTGCCTTGATTGGCAGCGGAGTGAGACTTCACTCTTCTGAGGGACCAAAGCTCGCCCATGTCAACCTGACTTTCATTAAGGTACTAAATTTTTGCCTTTCTGCCCTTCTCGTTATTGTGAGTTCATTGAGTCGGCACATCCTGGGCTCATCGCCTAAGTGACCAGGTTTTAAAGGGACCCCTACGAACTCTTCCTCACACTAACATTTAAGATTGGATACTCTTAACTCCCTTTCCTGAGTTATTGGAGTAAAGGCTCTTTTTTTTTTTTTTTTTTTTAAGGGATCACTAAGTAAAATATTTCTTTTACCTCTTTCACTAGGTGTTAAGGTATTCTCAAAGAAATTTCAATAGAGATTTATCCCAACCAATTTTTCCTTGAAGTAAACTTGCTTGTTTTTTCAACTTAAGGACTCAATCTCAAGTTCAAAGGCTAAACATAGGGTAAACCCCGTTCTCTAGAGATTTTACTCTTAAATTTTAACTATGTAAACTAGTCACAACAATTGGCGAGTAGGGCACCAATCTAATTCAATTTCAGGATTTCATTGAAAACACTTAAGGACATAAATAAAGCATGGGATTTGTAAGCTCATGATGTGTGCAATCATTATACTTCTACATTTATAATCCCTTCCCCACACTTAAATTGGACAATGTCCTCATTGTTCCTAATATATCACAAAATTAAGGAAACGAATGTCAATGCAGAAATTGAAATACTGGTACTTCCCTGGTATAAAATTGTTCATCAGGAAGAAAATTCCTCCTAAAATGTCTGTCATCCTTGGAGTGTCTTGAATGCACCGGCAGCTCTTATCCAGCCTTGAATTAGTTTTTTTTTTTTTTAACGAAACTATTATAGATACTTATTAAGCATGGGCTGCCTCCCATGAAGCGCTTGTTTTATAGTCATCAGCCTGACTATCAGGGTTAGCTTACATCAAGGAGTTTAAACAACTCCTTCAACACCATCGTTTTCAGATCAGGATTCCAAGCTTCCTTCCATGGTATGGTGCCCTTCTTTTCAACTTCCACCAATGTTTTGTAGGTAGATATCAACAAACTTACCTGCTGGATGTCTGCCCTTGACCATCCCAGGATTTCCCTATATTCATCCAACTGGCCTTGAATCTGCTGCTGCAATTCTTTCGTCATAGGCGCTTGATTAATGTGAGGCCATGGATTTCCTAAATTCAGACACTTATAATCAAACAATTGATTAGAAAAGACATTAGGTTCAAGTGTCTGCATAGGCATTAGTGTCGGCACTGGTAGCTTCTCATAGTCGTCTGTCTTCTCAAAAGCAACAACATTTTCAGTCTGGGGTACTTGTTCACGACCTTTGTTTTCTTGCTCATCTTCATCCCCCCAATCATCTATCTCATTCAAGACAGCTTCAAGAGTGGTTTGCCCTACATCTTCCTCCACATCATTGTTAGTAATTTCACCCTCAGCAGATATGTCAGAATACCTTGCTTTCTCATTAGACAAAAACACAGGATCATACATATCAAATGTTACCTGGTCATCTAGTGCTCTAAGGGTGAGCTTACCTTGTCCTACATCAATTAGAGCTTGACCTGTGGCTAGGAATGGTCTTCCTAAGATCATGGGTACCTCTCTATCTTCTTCCATTTCCAAGACTATAAAGTCAACTGGAAAGATGAATTTGTCCACTTTTACTAGGACATTCTCCACTATACCCTTTGGGTACTTGACACTTCTATCTGCAAGTTGTAAGGTGACGTGCGTCTCCTTACATTCTCCAAGTCCTAGTTTTTTGAAAATAGACAGAGGCATTAAATTTATACTTGCACCAGAATCTATAAGTACTTTATCAAAATTAAAATTACCAATAGTGCAAGGGATAGTAAAACTTCCCTGATCTCTTTGTTTTCTTGGCAAATTGGATGAATTCTTTTGTAAGATCATAGAACATTCTCCTATAAGCATCACTGGTTCATTTCCTTCAATCTTCCTCTTCTTTGTGAGTAAATCCTTCATGAACCTAGCATATGATGGCATCTGCTGAAGTGCCTCTGCAAAAGGAATGTTAATTTGCAATTTTTTAAAGACTTCTAAAAATTTAGCAAATTGTGAATCCAATTGTTGTTGCTTCAGCCTTCCTGGGAAAGGAATAGGAGGAACATATGCTTTCACTTTTGGTGAATTTTTCTTTGGCTCCTCTTCCTTTTGTTTCCCTTTATCTTTCCCCAGGTTAACCTCCTCTTCCTCAAGTTTCTTATCAATCAATTCCGTACCACTTCTTAACATAATAGCATTTACACCCATAGGATTTTGCTCAGTATTGCTAGGTAAAGACCCAGATGGTCTATTACTTAACTGTTGAGACATTTGACTAAGCTGATTTTCAAGATTCCTAATGGTGGCTTGTTGATTTTGCAACATTGTGTCAGTCTTTTGCATATAACTTATCATGAGTTCTTCCATTTTAGACTGACCTTGCTGAGAAGAGGTATTATGATTAGGATATTGTTGATGGGGAGTATTATGATTAGGACCTTGCTTTTGAAATCCAGGGGGTTTAAGTGCGTTGTTATCATTTCTCCATGAGAAATTTGGATGGTTACGCCACCCTGGATTGTAGGTGTTTGAATAGGGTCCTTGATTTCCTCTTTGGAAATTGTTGACAAAATTTACTTGCTCTCCATGGGATGAGGAGGAAAAGTTTCCAGATGGGCACTCAAGAGTTGAGTGTGGTCCTGAGCATAACTCACAACAAGAAATTTGATTAACATTGAAAGAAGGTGTAGAGGTGAGTTTACTTACCCGGGCGGTAAGAGCAGAAATCTGAGCTGTTAAGGTGTCCATATCATTGACAGATGCCACTCTAGACTTACCTCTTTCATGTTGCCAATTATGTGCACTAGAGGCCATTTCATCTATCAAAGCACTAGCCTCATCATATGTCTTACTCATTAATGCACCACCAGGAGCAGCATCTACCAGAGATCTCAATGTGTCATCTAAACTGAGATAGAATATCTCAATAAGGAGATTATCTGGTAATCCATGATGGGGGCATTTTCTAATTGCCTCCTTGAATCTTTCCCATGCTTCATAAAGTGATTCACCACTAAACTTACTGAAGTTTGTGATGTCATTTCTTAACCTAGCAGTTCTAGATGGTGGAAAAAATCTCCTTAAAAATTTAGATGAGAGATCTACCCAAGTGGTTACAGAGTCTTGTGGCAATGAATTGTACCAAGCCCTAGCTTTTTCTCTAAGTGAAAATGGAAAAAGTTGTAGCCTAATTACATCATCAGATACATTATTCATTTTCACTGTATTACAATATTGAAGAAATACTGCAATATGCTCATCAGGACTTTCATTTGGATATCCTCCAAATTGATTTGATTGAACCATTTGAATGAGTGTTGGTTTTAACTCGAAATTATTAGCCTGAATTGTTGGTCTTCTAATTGTAGGACCTGAAACAACAGGTACCGTGTATTCTCGAAGTGCTCTACCAACACCCTGAATTTGATTGTTGTTCTCATCTGCCATGTTCTCTTCTTCCTTTCTTCTCTGCTCTCTTCTAAGTTGTCGCAAGCTGCGTTCTATCTCAAGATTAATTGGTAGAAGTTCAGCACTTCTACTCTTGCGCATAAAAAGAACCTTAAAGAGAATGGAAAACGATCACACAATGATAAGAAAAATTAAATAAAAAATAATTGTGCCTAAATTACCAACAGAATTACGAAATCTAATATCTATTAGTTCCCCGGCAACGGCGCCAAAAACTTGATACGCTCAGAACATATATATAAAATGGGAGCGTAAATTGCAGCAAGTGCACTGGTCGTATCAAGTAATAAAGTGGTGAAAAGTAAGGTTGTCGATCCCTCGAGGAACCAATAGAGTACTAGATCTATGGCAATTCTTATCAATATCTAGGTGATTAAAAAGGGTTTTTGAAATGTCTAATCTAAAAATTTAACTTAAAGCAACAAGAAAAATTTTATGATGAATCTATCAATTATGAACAAGGGAAATTAGAATTCACCCTAGATTTGTTAATCAAATTGCTACCAAGTTATGTCAACTAGTGGTTATAAAGTTATTCAAGTGAGTTTAGAAAATCCTTTTTAGGGATGTTGACCTTAAATCAATTAGTCGGCTTCCGCGTCTCCAATTAACCAAGGAATCAAAATTATGTTCATACACCTCCCGATGCTACAAACAACTAATGCCCTAAATCAATTAACCCTAATCCCTTAGTGATTAATTAACAAGAAACATTGCATTGTGCCCTCCATAAACTCTAATTAAACCAATTATCGCAACTCCCGTATTGATAATCAATCTAATTAAGAATTCCTAACAAATCCTAATCAATTCCTGTATCAAAAGGATTTCTAACAATTATAATCAAAGACCGATTATAATTGAAATCAAAGGAATTGCAATCATGAATAATCCTAATAATTCCTAATTACATAACATGGCTACAATTATCCTTTTAACATTCTAGAGTTTCATCCAATTTCCCACAAGGATGATTTAGAACATTATAGTATGAGTTGCATAAAAACAATTGAAATAAAGAGGTGCAATGGAATTCATATTAAACAACAAGAATAAACTAATAAATGGCATAAAAGAAAATAAAGTAAATAAAACAATGGTTATAATCTTCAAGAGCTTCAATCTTCCAAAATGACTCCTTGAATTCTTCAATTGAAAGCAAACTTCAACAAAATGACATTCTTCCTTCAAACTAAACTTTGGAAAAATCTAAAGTACCTAAGGAAATTCTAATGATTCAAAAGAAAGACAAATGATGCTAAAACAAAGAAGAAGAACAAAGGATGCTAAACAAAAGATGCTAAGCAAAAGGGATTCTAAACAAAAGAAAGGATGCTTAACAAAAGAAAGGATGCCTCCAAGGTTCACACAAGGGGTCTATTTATAGATCCAAAGAGGAGGGGATAAGGTTGATCTGATGAGGATTTGAGTCAGCAAATTAATTAGGATACGATTTTGGAGAGATTCTCGCAATGGATGTCCGGGGAGTAATGAAGGCCGGCTCAAGGCCGGTGGCCTTGAATGTAGGCCGGCTTAAAGGCCGGCGGCTTTTCTTCTTTTTGAGGCCGGTTTAAAGGCCGGCTCAAGGCCGGCCCAAGGACGGCGGCCTTCAGTGCAATCCTTCGCTCACTTCTTCAATTTTGTGAAAAACTCCTCCAATTAACTTGTAATTTACTTTTGGGTCCTCAAAACCTGTATTTTCACAATAAATACCATTAAGTATCATTTCTTTATATTTTCTTATAATATTAAAATAAATTTAATATAAGTCCAAAAGAAAATATAAGTATAATGTGATCTTATCACGGACCATTCAGGGTTTTAAAGCGCATCAATGACAATGCATATCGTATAGAGTTACTAGGAGAGTATGGAGTATCAGCGACCTTTAATGTCTCAGATCTATCACCATACTTATTAGATGACATGCATGAAGACCTATCAGATTTGAGGGAAAATCTTCCAGAAGCCTGAGGAGATGATAGGAATCAGACTCTTATAGGACCTATCACCAAGGCCCGAGCTAAGGGTCTCCATAATTTAGTTTTGAGAATCTTGCTTGAGGAACCTAATCTTGAGAAAACTAATCTATTTTCTACATCTCTACATTATAATTGTAGTACATTTCAGCAGGCTCACTTATCAGTCCTACAGGATACCAAATCACCTATACTTTTGAGTGAGTCAGAATCCTCAACGAGGCCTAATTCAAAAGTATCTTGAAGACCGGCATCATGAAGACTCATTTCTTTTATATATTTCTCCTTTGTATGGACAATTTTATGTTGTATTTTCTTTTAAGACACTTTCATTTTATTGTAATTTCCCTTTAGGACTGGCCACCTTAAAAGTGGCAAACTTGTAATTTTTTACCATTTTTTAACCCTAGGAGTAGCAAGTATAAATACTTGCTTATAGTAGGGTTTGAGGGGGGGCATTTTTTTCAGATTTGAACATCACATTTCGTGAGAGAGCTTAGGGTTTTCCCTAGTTGAATTCCTCTTATCAATTTCAATTTTCCAAGAGTTGAAATTGTGGCGAGTGCAACAAAGAGCAATTGTGAGTAGTATCAATTCCTTCTTTGTTGTGTTTCCATTTCATCACTAGTGAGTCATATCTAGGGTTGATTTGGAAGTTATTGGTCAGATTTTTTATTGCACTTGTGATCAATTATCTTGTTATAAGATTGATTGCTTTAGTACTTGATTTTATCATCAATATTGGAATCTATTGTGACGTGAATGGGAATTGAAGGAAGAAGTTGAAATCACGGTTTTTGATCTATTCTTCTTGATTTGATTCACATGGATTTCACTTATAATTGTTGTTACTTAGTGAAGATTACATATATGGATTGTTAATTGCATCATTTGACCTTCGGATTTTCATCAAAATTCCATTAGGGTTACGCAATTTCTTGATTCCAGTAGACCGGTTTTAATTGTGAGTTGGGATTTGTTTATTTGATTCATTTGCATGTGCTTAGACTTAGTTTTGAGCACATCATCTCTCAAAAATCTTTAGGCTCGAGATCTATCATCAACACAAACATTCTCAAGTAAGAACTAAATTAAGTGATTCAATTCTACCTCATACTCTTCCACTGTCCTATTCCCCTGCTTATAATTATAATAATTATTTTCTACTCTATCTCTAGAGCTACGAGAGAAATACCTCTGGTAAAGCAGTTCCCTAAATATCGCCTAATTCGTATACTCCACTATCAATCTAGGAATTGATGCCCACCATTTTACTACAATTCCCTTCAACATGAATGCAGCATAATTAACCTTCTTGTCTTCAAATATTTGAAAGATAGCAAGTGTCTTTTTCATCTCTTGTACCCAATCCTCAGCCTTAATTGGGTCATCTACCTTAGGGTTAAATTCTTTTGCCACTCTGATGAACCTATCAAAGCTGACACGTGCATTAGCATTTCTGCACTATGGAACATTAGGTGCTTGATGTTGTTATGTCAATAGCCCCACTTAATCTTTCTTAAACCTTAACTTAGTATTGGGAACTGACACTACGAGCCCTAACACCCATGAGTCCATAAACAATCTTAAACTTAACCCAGTGTGGGAACTACTACTACGGGCCTCAACATCCATGAGTCCTTAAACTTAAATCAACCCAGATCATTTCTAAACACGACTTTATTATGGATAATGCCATACAATGATCATTGGGGTACTCCCTAAGGATCTGCACTATGGGCCCTTAAGCCGAACCAAGCACAATCAATGAGCACTTAACCACTTAAGCCAATCCATTCAACTTAACCACTTTTTATACATAGTAACTTAACAAACACAAGAAAACAAGCAAGTTACATGTACCATGAATCTTAGTCTTAAGTAAGTCAATTCCTAAACTTAATGTAATCTATAATTTGTCAAAGCAACAATGATCCCTTCTTAGTACTAATCTAAGAATAATCTAAATTTCTTAATTCTCTTAGTCTATTGGATTTTCTAAAGCCTTACTAACTATCTATGTTACATGGAAGTTCGTTTAATCAGAAAATAAATCAAGAAACAAAGTGTCCCTAAGTACACGGTTATGCTTGAGACTGTGTACTTTGACATGGTTAAGATACACAGTCGTGTATAGTAATCATGTATCTTTTCACGGACTTTAGTATTTTAGCATGCCTTAGCACACAATCGTGTAGAGTGGTTGTATACCTTTCCATAAGCTTTAACGTTTTAGCATGCCTAGGTATATGGTCGTGTAGTTGGCTGTGTACTTTTCTGTAAATTTTCCATATTCGACACACCTAAGTACATGAGCATGTACTTGAACCATATGCCTCTTGTATACACACATATTTTTACATGGAAAAGTATATAGGCATGTACTTAACTATGTTCCATGTTGTTCTTCATGAGCCTTATTTTCTCTTTTTCAATTCATTCCAATTCCTAAATCTCTTTGATCTTAGGCCTAATTGAGCCTTAAAACTTGTAAAATCTAATGAATTATATGGGTAGTATACTTAATTGTTCCAACTTGTGAATTGAATGCCTAGACCACTTGATTCCATACTTGTTCTGCCCTTTTCCTCGATCTAAATTCTAATGAAATCATACAATGATAATTGATAAATTCCTAATTTTTATGACCATGAGCATAATTTGATCATATAAATCCTTACCTGATGGAATTGGTTGGTCCTTGTTGTTGTTCGCTTAGTTGACTTGGGGTTCTCTAGAGAGTATCTCTTTAGTTGTTATTATGCAAATGATAAAAAGGAAGAACACTAGGTTACACTAAGTATTTATACTCTATCCACAAAATGACCAAATTAACCCCCATATTATATTAAAATTCCACTTTCGACCTTAGTTCCATTTTATAATAAATATTAAATAAAATATTTTGTCCAAGTATTTACAAAAATACTAAGCTTTATATTGAAATGGCTTAAAGTTATCTTGCTGGTTTTTCTTTTGTAATTTGAATTAGCTTAAATCTACTCGAGAAATGCTTAACACAAAATCATGATATAATCGAAATTTGAATTTTGAATATTCTATTATTGAAATAATCCAATGCTGCTTGATACCCTTTAAATAATTTGTATTGATTCTTCTCCAACTACTTTATATATTTCAAGTGTGACTTCCCCAATATTTAAGTTGATAGACTTGGATAAAATTTAAACTTGAAAAAGATCTAATATCTTAATTAACTAAGATATGTTTTTCAAACCGACCTTTATCTACATGTCGACCAAAATCTACTCTCATCCCTTCAAAACTAAACATATTCTCTTCTTAAAAGAATACTCTATATTTATCCTTATTTCAAAACTTATAAATATCAATCATAAGCTCCATGAAAAACCAAAGTCTCTATATTTTGCAGTTTATTTAATTCTTCTACATACTGACTTTGAAAAATTTTTCAAGCTTACATCAAGCATGTTTTAAAATTGATTTCAATCACCAATCTATAAGAACAATTTTGTAAATCCAAATATAACCACTTTTCTTTGTGATTTTGCACATAAACTAATAAAATGAATTTGCAACCTTTAATGTTTAAATCTCCTTCATTAAGATTGATCCCCATGATTATGATTAACCAACTTCAGTAGTAAATTAAATATATTTCCTTGATACATTCAATAAGTGGAACCAGATCTTTAATTCTAATCATTTGTCCAATTAATGTCCTCAAATATTTCAATCTATTGAACTTATATGCTTCAAGTCACAACCTTTGAGCTAACCTCAAGGTCTACCATATCTATTTTGTCTTTAACTAATAAAACCTATAAGCAATCCTCTAAATCCCTACTACTCATCTATCTAGGAATAAAAGTCATAACTAAAGTTGCTCCCACAACTAAAATAAAGGTTATCTACCAAATAATCATATAATTTAATCTCCTCATGTTCTTCACCTAAAATCATGATCCCAATTAGGTGTATTGATGCATGAACCCTAGATATGTTAAACCTAGAACCCGACGAACACAATTGAAATCAAACCCCAAGGATCGTCTTGAATAAGTAGAACGGAACAAGACCCCAATTACACCTATTGACTAAAACCTAAGTTATCAAAAGGAATTTCCCTAATCAAATTCGGTTGAAGAATTCCAAAGAGAGTTCTTTTGCAAAGAACAAAGGAGGGTTTTCTTTTCAAAAGAAAAGATGTGTTTTGTTTTAATCTTCAATAATGATGTTTGTTGTGCCGACCCCTACTTGGTCATATAAGGATGTCACGTACAAGAAAATACAAAACCTAAGTTACCTAATCTAGCTTACGGCCTTATCTTCTTATGGACCAAAACACCTAACTAATTATGCCAAATTACAAACCAAAACAAATAATAAAACATAACAAAACAAAACCGAGAATCTTCTTTCCCTTTTCGATTCAATAAAAACATATCTATTCTAAGACTTCAAATCCTTGCACCCTTCCATGGAAACGTGAATCAAATTGATAGGTGTTAGTTCTCCTTTGGTGTAATTTGATTCCTTAGCTTGTAGGTCCATGACTAGTCCTTATAAGGCACTATTCATCCTCTTGGCTCTAGCTCGGGTCATTAAGCCTCCAATTCCTTGCAATGGATCTTGGGATTTCGGTTCCACCCTCTTAGATGCTAGTTGATCCTCATCATTCCCTCTTTCCTCGAAAAGATTCGTCCTCAAATCACCCGCATCATAAATAGTAAGATTAGAAACATTAAAGGTGGTGCTTACATTACCATAGTAGCTTGGCAAGTCTATCTTGTAACCATTGTCATTGATATGCTCCACGACTTGGAAAGGTCCATTGCCCCTTGGATGCAATTTGGACTTCCGCTGTTCTGCAAATCGTTCCTTTCACGAGTGCACCCAAACCCAATCTCCTAGATGAAACACGGTTTTGATACGTCCCTTATTGGCCTAATGAGCATAGTGTTCGTTCTTCTTCTCAATGTTAACCCGGACCTGAGTATGTAAGTCCCTAACAAAGTCTACCTTTTTTGTACTATCAAGATCAACAAACTCATTAGTAGGTAAAGGCAATATATCCAATGGTGTCAAGGGACTAAAACCATACATAACCTCAAATGGAGAATATGATTTAGTGGAATGCATTGTCCTATTGTATGAACATTCTACATGAGGTAAACATGTTTCCCATTGTTTCAAGTTTTTATTAAGCACAGCATGCAATAATGTTGAAAGTGTCCTATTGACTACTTCCGTCTAGCCATCAATTTGAGAATGTGTCATAGTGGAAAACAATAACTTTGTGCCTAGCCTATTCCAGAGAGTACACCAAAAGTGGCTCAAAAATTTCACATCTCTATCACTCACAATAGAGTTAAGCAAGCCATGCAATCGTACAGTCTCCCTAAAGAACAAATCAGCGACATGCCGTGCATCATTAATTTTAGAATAGGCAATAAAATGATCCATTTTACTAAACCTATCAACAACAACGAATATGCTATCTTTGCCACTCTGAGATTGAGGTAATCCTAGTATGAAATCCATAAATATGTCAATCCAAAGCTGACTAAGTACAGGCAATAGCGGATACTCCCCATGGGGCATTACTTTAGACTTAGCCTTTCTACATGCAATGCATTTGTCACACACAGTCTGCACGTCATGTCTCATCTTAGGCCAATAAAAGTGTTCATGCAAAATGTCTAAAGTTTTCCTAACACCAAAGTGTCCCATTAGATTGCCCCCATGCATTTCCCTCACTAACAATTCACGTATAGAACTTTTGGGCACACATAATCTATCCTTCTTAAATAAATATCCCTCATGTCTATAAAAGTTCGCATACCTACTTTCAGAACAAGCAGCCCAAATCTGACTAAAGTCAGCATCATGTTCATACAAGTCTTTTATGCACTCAAAACCCAACAGTTTAGTATGTAAAGAAGTCAATAGAGAATACCTTCTAGATAGGGCGTCGGCCACTACATTTTTCTTACCCTGCTTGTATTTGATGATGTATGGAAAGGTCTCAATGAACTCTAACCATTTGGCATGCCTTTTATTCAACTTTCCTTGCATCTTCAAGTACTTCAGACTCTCATCATTATAATGGATGATGAACTCCTTAAGACATAAATAATGCTGCCATGTTTGCAATGTCCTCACTAGGGCATACAGCTCCTTGTCATACACAAGGTAATTCAAGGTAGCATCGTTGAGTTTCTCACTAAAGTAGGCTATTGGTTTGGAATCCTACATTAACACACCACCAATACCCTTCCCGGAAGCATCACATTCGATCTCAAAAACTTTCTCAAAATTAGGTAATACTAACAAGCGTATGTTAGTTAACTTGCCTTTCAGAGTCTGGAATGCCTGCTCATGTACTTCAATCCATTTGAATTCGGCATTCTTCTTAACAAGATCATTCAATGGAGCAGCAATGGAGTTGAAATCCCTCATGAATCGCCTATAAAAGCTAGCTAATCCATGGAAGCTTCTGACTGCATTGGCGTTCTTTAGTGTTGGCCACTCCTGAATTACCTTCACCTTCTCCTCGTCTATAGCTATTCTACCTGCACCTACAACAAACCAAGAAAAACCACAATTTCCATAGAAAATGTGCATTTCTTTAAATTAGCATATAATTGGTTTTCCTTTAAAACATTAAACACACTTTGCAGATGTTGTACATGATCATCTAATATTCTACTATAAATTAAAATATCATCAAAATAGATGACAACAAATTTTCTAATGAAATGTCGCAAAACATGATTCATCAATCTCATGAAAGTGTTAAGTGCATTTGTTAACCCAAAAGGCATTACCATCCATTCATATAATCCATGCTTAGTTTTAAATGCGGTTTTCCACTCATCCCCTTCTTTCATACAAATTTGATAGTAGCCATTCTTTAGGTCAATTTTAGAAAATAAACGTGCACCATGCAATTCATTAAGCGTGTCATCTAGCCTAGGGATAGGATGTCTATACTTCACTGTAATTTTTTTTATTGCCCAGTAGTCAATGAAAATGCACCACGTTCCATCCTTCTTGGGGACTAGGATGATAGGAACTGAACATAGGCTGAGACTTTCTCGAACAAACCCTTTCTCCATCAATCCATCAACTTGTCTCTGAATTTCCTTACCCTCCTTAGGATTAGTTCTATAGGCTGGCCGATTAGGAATGGATGCGCCTAGCATGAAATCAATTCGGTGCTCAATCCCTCGCAGTGGGGGTAGGCCTTGCGGCACCTCTCCAGGGAACAAGTCTTCGTATTCCTGTAATAAAGACATAACCATACTAGGTAAAACAGGATTAAGTACAGACTAGTAAAGTATAGATCCTTGTACATAAGTACAAGTAATTATTGCTTGGCTAATATTGCACTCTTAACCTCACTCTTTCTCGCCATGCTTTCTTCTCTCGGTGTTTTAGTGTATTTTCTCTCTTTGCTCACTAGTGTTTGTTTCTCACTTTTTTCTTTCTTTTCACTCTTCTCTCGTACACTCAAGTGTTCCTCTTGAAATTCCTTTGCAATCATCACTTGATCCTTACAAGCTTCCCATGGTTTTTGTGGCATGAGAACCACTTTCCTTTTGTTTAGCACAAAAGAATATCGGTTCTTATACCCATCATACGTCACTTTCCTATCAAATTGCCATGGTCGCCCTAACAATAAGTGACTAGCCTGCATAGGAACCACATCACACATCACCTCATCTTTATAGTTTCCTATGGAAAAGGCTATAAGAACCTGCCTGGTCATCTTTACTTCCCCACATTCATTCAACCGCTATAATTGATATGGCCTTGGATGTTTTACAGCTTTCAACTGCATCTTATCTACCAGTAAAGTGCTAACAACATTAGTGCAGCTGCTACTATTGATTATCAAAATACACCTTATTTTATATATGACACCGTGTATGAAATATATGTTCACGTTGGATCCCCTCACCGTCCTCCTAGGGTTGTACACTGAGTACTCGCTTAGTGACATATAACTCCCCACTCACGAGTCCCTCTAAATCAACATCTTCATACTCCTGTGATGGTGACTCGTCATCCTCCTTAGAGCTGACGCTCTCCACATCCCCATTATCACGAATAATCATAGCTCGTTGATTTGGACATTGAGATGCAATGTGTCCAAATCCCTAACACCTAAATTCAATATCTCTAGTTTTAGAAGAGAGTTTAGTGTTAGTTTTTCCCTTAAATGTAGCAATTGGACTCTTAGCCTTTACATCCTCTTTAGGCTTTAAATCCATGGAGTTCTTCTTCTAATTGGACTTCCATGAAGAGTTGGAAGTCGCCCCAGACCTTTGGTTATTCCTATATTTCAATTGTCGCTCTACTTTGATTGTCCTATGCAACAACTCTTCCATGTCTAAATAACGGTGCAAGTCTACCACATCAACAATTTCCTAGTTCAGACCATTAATGAATCTAGCCATAGTTGCCTCATTATCCTCCTCTACTCTGGCCCTAGTCATGGCTATTTCCATTTGACACGGAATTGAATATGCTTTGATACCAAATGATACAGAATTGGAAATCGAATCCCTTTCACACAAATCAAATCGTCAATAACAATTTTAGGGTTTTCTATATTTGGTACTAACGAAGTAAAATCAAAGGATATGGATAAAATTACCGATCTATAGATGCCAAGATTAATAAAATTAAACTAATTCGCAATCAAATCATAGAACGATAGAAACCACGTTCTATAAATCAATCACTAAGGTTAAAGAATTCCAAAAATTCAATAATAATGCTCGCCAAAAATTCTATAGGAACTAAGAATTTGATAAGAACAATAAGAATAAAGTGAAAATCAATTCTCAATATTCAGGAATCCCAAAGAGGATTCACACACACGCTCAAAGTGTTTGCTGATACAAACCACGCCAACCCGTGACGAAACCTAATACCAATACGTTCGGAAATTCGTTGCCTAAGACGCCCAAACACCTAAAGTGGAAACCGCGACCCGTTGTCTATAAACGAGACAAGAACCTTGGTATAAAAATGAAGACGCCACAATCGGGATGGAAGACCGATTGATAAGTCAGGATGAACGCCACAGAAAATCAATCCGATAAGTTCGATTTTAGTTCTTGAAGAACCAAGAGAAGTGCCTCTCAAAAGTGTTTAATGTTCAAAGATGTATATTGTTCATTGTTCTAAACCCTATGAGCTTTTATACTAGGGTTACAATTCGTGTAAAACAAGTCTAAAACGACGTAATTTAGATAAGTGGCGTAAAAACGCGAAAACAGAACAAGCTGGCCGGCAGGGGATACACGGTCGTGTACACGCCCGTGTACTTTGGCCGTGTACACGCCCGTGTACACGCCCGTGTACACGCTCGTGTACACGCCCGTGTACTTTGGCCGTGTACCTTTCTGTGCAACTTCTGGCAACATACACGCCCGTATACTTTGGCCGTGTATCTTTCTATGCAACTTCTGGCAACATACACGCCCGTGTATCTTTCTGTGGATTTGCTTGACTCCTACACGGCCGTGCCTTGAAAGTACACGCCCTCTTCATCCCGTGTCCAGTGTAACTTGTATAAAAGCAAGGGTCTTCTCATGGTTGCTCCAATCCGTTCCAACTTCATGATTGCTCCAATCCTTTCCGGCTTCATGGACAACCTTTATCAACCCGTTAAGTGCTTCCTTGAATCGTTTTGCTCGATTTCTTGTGATCGGTCTAGGCGGCACTTCAAGAGGATCCACATTTCTTCTTCCGGCTTGGCTCTTGTCATGGATCTCATCATTCCCCTCCTCTTGAAAAGGATTTTTCCTCAAATCATTGCCTGCATCAAATGGACTCAGATTAGTAACATAAAATGTGACACTTACTAGATACTCACCTAGTAAATTTTTCTTGTATGCATTATCATTGATGCGCTCAAGACTTTGAATGGGTCCATCGCCTCTAAGAAGTATTTTAGATCTACGCTGTACGGGAATCCGCTCTTTGCGCATGTGAACCCAAATCCAATCTCCAGGTTCAAAAAGAACTCGTCGACAACCCTTGTTGACTTGTTTCACATACTGCTCAGTTCTTCGCTCAATGTTTAGCCTTCTTACGAAATCTGCCTTAGAATCAGCTTCAAAACTCACAAACTTGTTAGGTTGCAATTGCAAGAAATAAATAGGATCCAGTGGGTTAAAACCAAACACAATCTCAAACGGTGAACAATGAGTAGTGCTATGTAAAGCCCTATTATGTGCAAACTCCACAAATGGTAGACAATCCTTCCAAGTCCTAATGTTCTTCTCTATGATTGCCCCTAACAATTGAATTAAAGTCCTGTTAACCACATCAATTTGCCCATCAGTTTGTAGGTGACGGATAGTCGAAAACATTAGTTTAGTTCCCAACTTTTCCTACAATACTCTCCAAAAATGAATCAAAATTTTCTCATCTCGATCACTAACAATGCTTCTAGGTATACCATGCGGACGCACTACCTTTCTAAAGAACAAATCAACAATGTTTATAGCATCATCAGTTTTATGACAAGGAATGAAATGAACCATTTTAGAAAGCCTATCCACAACCATAAAAATAGAATCTCGTTCATGCCTAGGCCTAGATAATCCTAACACAAAATCTATGGAAGTGTCTATCCAAGGCTCATGAGGAATGACACTATACTCATATAACCAATCTAAGAAGTCATCTAAACGATGAATGGGATGACGATACTTTACCGTGATGTTGTTGATGGCGCGGTAGTCAACACACATCCTCCATGTCCCATGCTTCTTAGGCACCAAAATCACAGGCACTGCACATGGACTCATGCTCTCTCTTACGTACCCCTTCTCCATTAATTCTTCGACCTGCCTTTGGAGTTCCTTTGTTTCCTCTGGATTGCTCCTATAAGCTGGCTTGTTTGGAATCGATGCTCTTGGTACAAGGTCAATCTGGTGCTCAATACCACGAATAGGTGGTAATCCCTTTGGAATCTCCTCAAGAAAGACATCTTCAAAGTCCTGCACAAGAGACACAACCACACTAGGCAAAGCATTAGATAAATCGTTAGTAGTCAAACATGTTTCCTTAAAAACCAGCAACAACATAGGCTGCCTCATCACTAACGCTCTCCTTACTACACTCGCTCTTGCCACACAACTCTCCTTTTGCAAGGCTGCCCTCTCCTTTTCACTCACCACCAAAGTTGAACCCCCTTCAACTTGGCCTCTCACACTCTTTCCAGCCTTCCTCTCCTTTTCCTTTTGATCTTGACTTTTATATTCCTTTTTCGTCTCATTGTCTTTTCCTCTCTCACTCTCACTCTGCTTTTCACTCACCTTGTGTTTTGCAAACGACTGTTGTAGCTGCAACTGGTCCTCATACACCTGCTTAGGTGTTAACGGTTTAAGATTAAAGCTCTTCCCTTGGTGAACAAGCGTATACTTGTTAGAAAAGCCATCATGCACAACCTTCCTACCAAATTGCCATGGCCTCCCCAACAACACATGACATGCTTGCATTGGCACTACATCACATAACACCTCATCCTCATACCTACCAATGCGAAACCCAATCAAAGCTTGCTTACTCACCTTAGTCTCACCACTATCATTCAACCACTGCAATTTATATGGACTAGGGTGTCTAACAGTTTTGAGCCCCAGCCTCTCAACAATAAAATTACTCACTACATTGGTGCAACTTCGCCCATCAATAATTAAACTACAGATGTGATCTCCTAGATAACATCTAGTATGAAATATATTCTCCCTTTGCACCTCCTCTTCTTCCTTCACCTGCACATTCAAAGCTCTCTTCACTACTGCCACTAGCCTTCCCATTACAGGCTCCTCATCATCACTAGCATCCTCTAATGGAGGCATATCCTCTTCTTCACTATCCCCCTCAATCTCATACTCTCCATCATCACGCAAAATCATCACACGCCTATTTGGACATTGACTAGCAATATGGCCTCTACCTTAACATTTAAAACATCTAATGTCACGATTTCTAGAAGTAGAAGATTCAGGGTTACCTTGATTACCAAGAGTAGAACCCGCTTGCCTCAGCTCCCCTTTTGGTTTGGTGGGTAAAGGCTTTTCTTCCTTCTTCCATTGATTAGTCTTCTAAGTGGATGAACCATTACCCTGTTGCAACCGTGCATTACTACTATCTCTCCTCTTGTGCTGGTTCTCAACTTTTATAGCCATGTGGACCATATCCTCCAATTCTACATAATGCTGCAATTCAACAACATTTTGGATTTCTCTATTCAACCCAGTAAGAAATCTAGCCATTGTATCCTCTCTATCTTCCTCTACATTCGCCCTAATCATAGTGACTTCCATCTCCTTGAAATACTCATCTACACTTTGGCTTCCCTGCCTCAGAGTTTGCAACTTGTTGTGCAATTCACGATAGTAATACGCAGGTACAAACCGCTTCTTCATCACTCTTTTCATCTCTTCCCAAGACTCAATAAGTAGCTCGCCACTCCTCCTTCTATTCAACATTAATTGATCCCACCACACTATAGCATAATCTAAAAATTCAATGGCAGCAAGTTTTACTTTCTTTCTCCCACTATAGTTGTGACAATCAAACACCATCTCCACCTTTTTCTCCCACTCTAAGTACGCCTCGGGATCATTCTTCCCTTGGAAAGGAGGAATCTTCATCTTTATGCTACTCAATTGATCATCCTCTCTATTCCTATCTCCTCTATCTTCCCAATCCCTAGTTCCTCTATTTCGACCACTATATCCTCTATAACTCCCGACAGAAGGCTCATCAAAATCATCATCCGACATTTCATCTCCACCCCTCGGTACTCTCCTAAAACGACTCTCCCTCTTACGCCCTTGGAATACATTTGTGGATTGCTCTAGTCTTTACTCCACCGTCTCATGAATTTGTTCCATTCCTTCTTGGAACATCCTCTTCATTTCTCCCCTCAACGCCTCAATTACTAACCTAGCATCAAACCTTCCCCTCTCACCTTCCGGAGAATGTTGTCTCGACATAGTTCCTGTAGAAAAGATTAGTACTGACACAAATATATATATAATTAAACCTTACGATATACTCCCTTACGTGTTTCGCTCAAATGATGATATCACACAGTCACTCGTGTATTCTCACAAATAATGATGATATCAAATCGCCAATTTCCTCTTCTTAATTCTCTTGGAACTAACCCGAACTACACCAATTTCCTTACGTAGAATTCAAAACAACTCTAGGGTTCGTAAATTTTCCTCTATTTTTCTATTCGAATTTTTTTTTTGTCTTGGTTGTTACTCTTGATCACGTTTTTCTTTTCTTTTCTTTTCTCTTCTTTTTTTTTTGTCGTGATTTTTACTCTTTTTTTTTTGTAACAATCGCCTAGGCGATATTACACTATCAAAAGACAATCAATACTACGAAATTGAATACGATAATTGATATGAACGATTGGAGTTAGGGTTTTTGATATTACCTTCCTCAACCGAACTTGATGTTTTGATAAACCTAAGCTCTAATACCAAACTGATACGAACCACGCCAACCCGTGACGAAACCCAATACCAATACGTTTGGAAATTCGTTACCTAAGACGCCCAAACACCTAAAGTGGAAACCGCGACCCGTTGTCTATAAACAAGACAAGAACCTTAGTATAAAAATAAAGACGCCACAATCGGGATGGAAGACCGATTGATAAGTCGGGATGAATGCTACAGAAAATCAATCCGATAAGTTCGATTTTAGTTCTTGAAGAACCAAGAGAAGTGCCTCTCAAAAGTGTTTAATGTTCAAAGATATATATTGTTCATTGTTCTAAACCCTAGGAGCTTTTATACTAGGGTTACAATTCGTGTAAAACAAGTCCAAAACGACATAGTTTAGATAAGTGGCGTAAAAACGCGAAAACAGAACAAGCTGGCTGGCAGGGGATACACGGCCGTGTACACGCCCGTGTACTTTAGCCGTGTACCTTTCTGTGCAACTTCTGGCAACATACACGCCCGTGTACTTTGGCCGTGTATCTTTCTGTGGATTTTCTTAACTCCTACACAGCCGTGCCTTGAAAGTACACGCCCTCTTCATCCTGTGTCCGGTGTAACTGATAGGGCCATTTTATACTTAATCTTTATAGTATAAATTGTGCTAATTCATTATTGATTTTATAGAAATCATAAGGAAATGGTACTTAATTCTATTATGGTGATAAATCAGGTTAAATGGAGTCAAGGATGCTAATTCAAGTAAATTAGAGAAGTCATCTACAACTTGGTTCAAAGACAAGGATTTACACCGCCGGAGGGAAGTACATGGGCGTGTAATTGAAGTACACGGCCGTGTACTTGGTTTTGAATCAATAGGAAGATACACGGTTGAAGTACACGGCCGTGTATCGGAAGCACGGTTTGAGGCACGGCCATGGCACAAACCGTGCCCCTCACTGGACAAGAAGGCGGTAATGTGGACTTTGAACAGAGAGAGACACGGCTTAGGGCACGACCGTGGTGGAAGACGTGGGAGCAATCGTTCTTGGAGCCGTGGTGGAAGCTAGACATGCCAAGGAGAAGAACCAGATGAAGGCACGGCTTGAAATCTAGCCGTGGGTGTAACCGTGGTACACACTGGACACGGATGAAGACTTGTAGATTATGCACAGATGAAGGCACGACTTTAAATCTGGCCGTGTGAGTAACCGTGGTACACACTGGGCGTGGATGAAGACTTGAAGAATATGCACAGAGGATGGCACGGCTTGACCCACGGCCGCGTGGTGGGGCGTGCCAGGCAGACGAATCTTCACTTCTCGAAATCTACTTGGAAAAGGAAAGATAATTTCGTATCTTGCTAGCAAAAGATCACATGCTATCCCCCTAACAATATAAATAGAACCAACCCTAGAGGGTTAGGACAACTTTTGAACTTTTGAATCTTTGGATCTTGAAGAAGGAAACGCGGAGGCAGAGCAGGCAATCGGGTTCATTATGTTTTTATTTTTATTTTTCGTTTTATTGATGAACATGTGTAGCTAAGCTACCTTTCTAGCCAAAGGGTCATAGATGTTTAATTCTCCACGAATTGTGAGGTCTAATTGACTTGTATTTATTCTATTCTTTGCTTTCGGGTATTCATATATCTTCTTATCGTTTTGTCATTATTATCTTTGTTGATTGGTATGAATAGAGCTCTTCTACTCAATTAGCAAGTTAATATATTGTCAACTAGCACGTCAAATCCGTAATTGTTTGATTGTTCTAGTCTTAGTGACGCAATAACATGTTTGGTTATAAAAGAGATGATCGAATTCATGTTATGGAGGTGTGTGATCATGTTTAAATAGGTTATCTTATAATCTACTGGCATGAATTGGTGGTCTCTCTAGATCTTAATGCTATTGATAGATTAAATCCTAAGCGCTTGTCTAGGGTTGTTTAATCAATAAGAGAAATAATTCAAAGCGCTTGTCGGAGGTTATCGAGGAAGTAAGGAGAGATAAGTTGTTAGAGCTTGTTAATAACCATAACCAGTTTATCTAGAACTAAGAATAGAGAACATTTGCATCGATGATCAATTCCTTGAATTAAACTATCTTGATTCCTTTGGCTAGGATTTTATTAATATCCGATTTTCTTACCTTGTTTTACTTTATTTTGATTCACAAACAAACCCCCCCCCATTTTTCTTTTCCCTTTTATTCTCCTTGAATAGAAATAAGTTTAACCAATCTCTGTGGATTCGACCCTACTCACCACTATATGCAAATCATATAATTGTTTAGGAGTAGGTTTTATTTTTGTTGGATTCGACACCCATCAAATTTTGGCGCCGTTGCCGGGGATTGGTGTCAAATTTATTTCTATTCTTGTATGACTCGTTCTTCTCAGACAGGTGAACTAACTTATAATCCGGAGATTGAGATGACTGTAAAGAGGCTGCGACAAGAAGCTAGATCATCTACTAGACAGAACTTAGCATCGGATTTGTCTGATTCATTCCTTGATTCAAAAAAAGAAGACGATATGGCAAATCCCGAGAGAACATTAAGGGAGTTAGCTGCACCGGATGTGAATCAACAACCACTTTGCATTGACTATCTCGAACTAGCTGTGGAATTCGAGTTGAAATCTGGGTTAATACATCTGCTACCCACCTTTCATGGTCTTGAGAATGAAGATCCTCATAAGCATTTGAAAGAGTTCCATATAGTGTGTTCTAGTATGAGGCCGCAAGGAATAACCGACGATCAAATCAAGTTACGTGCTTTTCCATTTTCTTTAAGTACTAAAGCTAAAGATTGGTTGTTTTATTTGCCTCTAGGTTCTATCATCACTTGGACAGATATGGTAAGACTCTTCTTGGAAAAATTCTTCCCCGCATCCAGAGTCGCTGGTATAAGAAGGGAAATTTGTGGTATAAAACAAAGGGACACCGAGACTCTTCATGAGTATTGGGAGAGGTTCAAGCAACTGTGTGCAAGCTGCCCACAACATGGGATATCTGAACAACTCCTCATCCAATATTTTTACGAAGGCCTACTTCCGATGGAGAGGAAGATGATGGATGCTGCAAGTGGAGGTGCCATAGTAAACAAAACCCCTGGTCAAGCTAGGGAATTGATCTCCATTATGGCTGCCAATTCGCAACAATTTGGGTATAGGCATGATGCATCTTCAAGGAAGGTAAATGAGGTAAGTGTGTCCAACCTTGAACATCAAATTTCTAATCTTACCTCCCTTGTGCAGCAGCTAGCTCTTGGAAATACCCAGCAGGTGAAGGCTTGTGGAATTTGTGCTGCTCCTAATCATCCGACCAACATGTGCCCCACATTGCAAGATGACAACCATGAACATGCCAATGCTGTAGGCGGATTCCCAGGACAGCCACAATGGAAATATGATCCCTATTCAAATACTTACAATCCCGGATGGAGGGATCACCCTAACTTTAGATATGGCAATAACCCCCAACATTTCCAACAATTCCAGCCTAAGCCATCACACCACGTACCCCAAGCTCCTTCCACTTCAGGTATGCCCCTTGAGGATATTGTTAAGTATCTAGCTGTTAATACCAAACAATTTCAGGAGGAAACAAAGCAAAGCATTCAAAACTTGGAGAATCAGGTAAGCCAACTTGCTTCAGCTGTGAATAGGTTAGAAACTCAAGGTAAGTTACCTTCTCAGACTATCACAAATCCGAAACAAAGCGTTAATGCAATTACCTTGAGAAGTGGAACAGAATTGCAGGGATCAAATAAGAAAGGACATCTGTCTAATCTTGAGGAAGAGACCAAGAAAGAGATTTCGACTCCGAGCCAGCAGGGCGACCAGATTAGCAAGTCTCTAGTTGAGCCATCGAAGGTCACATTGATACCACCTCTTTTCCCCTCCAGATTAGCGAAATCCAAGAATGAAGCGGAAGAAAAAGAGATTCTGGAAACTTTTCGCAAAGTCGAGGTAAATATTCCTTTGCTTGATGCAATTAAGCAAATACCGCGCTATGTTAGATTTCTCAAAGACTTGTGCACTAACAAAAGAAAGCTGAAAGGTAATGAAAAGATTAGTGTGAGTGAAAATGTTTCAGCTATTATTCAGAAGAAGCTTCCTCCCAAATGTAAGGATCCAGGTATGTTCACCATTCCTTGCAAAATAGGTAATCTTGGAATCGTTAAAGCCATGTGTGATCTAGGAGCTTCTATCAATGTCATGCCTTTGTCTGTTTATCAACGTTTAAATGATGGTCCTTTAAAGGAAACGGGTATTATTGTTCAACTTGCTGATAGGTCCAATGTTTATCTTGAGGGAATTCTAGAGGATGTTTTAGTTTAAGTCAATGGGTTGGTTTTTCCTGCTGATTTTTATGTGCTTGACATGGACGATAGTGATTCTCATACTTCATCACTAATATTATTAGGGCGACCATTCCTTAAGACTTCTAAAACGAAAATTGATGTAAATGATAGGACCCTCACTATGGAATTTGATGGTGAAATGATTAAATTTAACATTTATGATGCCGTGAAACATCCTAGCGATATCTCCACTGTTTTTGTTGCGGATGTTATTAACCCATCACCACAGGCACCCAAGCTAGAATCAAAATCCTTATCCAAACATCTAGCCAGGAACGTCTAGCCAAAGACGTTAAAGAAAGGCGCTTCATGGGAGGCAACCCATGTCCAAAAAAAAAAAAAATCTTTTAGTTTTGTTTTTCTTTAGTTTTGTTTTGTTTTAGTTTTGTTTTGATTTTAGTATAGTTTTGAACTCTTTGGATTAGCTGCAGCAAGGACACATAATCATATGACACTTTCCAGAGCTTAAGGGGAGAACTCCAATACTAGGGAAGTACCAGCATTTCCTTTCTCTTATTCTCTAATGTTCCTTGTGTTGTTAATTCCTCTTTCATTGTACTGAATTAGAAACAGTGAGGACACTGTTAAAGCTAAGTGTGGGGGAAAGGATAATAAAATATAGAGAATAGAGAACTAACTTATACTCTGAATGTTTGTCCTTAAGCAATTTTAAGCCAAATTTTTTCAAAATTATCATGAAATCTAGAGATTGTACTAAATGTTATAATAAGCATCTACACAATGTGAAATTGACTTGTTCAAATGCTTTACTCACCCACTGCTGTGATTGGAATACATGGTTAAAATTAAGTAGTGAAATCTTTAAGAAACAAATTTACCTTGTATTTAGCTTTAGAATTGGAAGTCTAAGAGTAAGTCGAGTCCCTAAGTGAAAAATAAACAAGTTTACTTCTAGGTTATATTAGTTACTGTATACTCTTTGAAGTTGTTTGTAAAGCAATCATAACACCTAAAAAAAAAAAAAAAGAATCAAGCATAGCCATTACTCCAATGATTCAACTAATTGAGTTAAGAGTATTCAAACTTGAATGTTAGAGTGAGGAAGAGTCCGTAGGGGTATCTCAAAACCCGGTCACTTGAGTGATGAGCTCGGGATGTTGCCGACTCAATGAACTCACTATAACGATAAGGGCGAAAAAGGCAAAAGTTCATGAAAAGAAGCGGGCAAAAACCCGTCAAAATAGATGCTTGAATAAATCAAAAGAACATGAATGTAAACATTCATTGAATAAAACAAAGATGTATAAAAGGGAGAATATCTAGCAAAGAGCTTATACCATATGCTTTTACTTTATACTGCAAGGATTATATGCTTGATAATATCCAATGAAGTTTAATTGGGTATTTTCCTTAGTGGATTAAGTATTTACTTTTGGAATAAAAATTCTTTTGCTAAACATGAGGATTAAAGTTTGTTTTGTTTAGATTAGCTATTGAATCTTGTCCATAGTAATTTGATCACAGGAAACCAATTGGGTTGAAGTAGTAGGCATTAAAACTACAAGTCATGAATTACAAATGAATAGATGCTTGGAATGATGAAAAGAAAGTTTGTATAATCTATGATAGATTTCTCAATTGATTTGATGCAATTGCTTGAGGACAAGCAAGAGTTTAAGTGTGGGGGAATTTGATAGGGCCATTTTATACTTAATCTTTATAGTATAAATTGTGCTAATTCATTATTGATTTTATAGAAATCATAAGGAAATGGTACTTAATTCTATTATGGTGATAAATCAGGTTAAATGGAGTCAAGGATGCTAATTCAAGTAAATTAGAGAAGTCATCTACAACTTGGTTCAAAGATAAGGATTTACACCGCCGGAGGGAAGTACATGGGCGTGTAATTGAAGTACACGGCCGTGTACTTGGTTTTGAATCAATAGGAAGATACACGGTTGAAGTACACGGCCGTGTATCAGAAGCACGATTTGAGGCACGACCATGGCGCAAACCGTGCCCCTCACTGGACAAGAAGGCGGTAATGTGGACTTTGAACAGAGAGAGACACGGCTTAGGGCACGGCCATGATGGAACACGTAGGAGCAACCGTGCTTGGAGCCGTGGTGGAAGCTAGACGTGCCAAGGAGAAGAACCAGATGAAGGCACGACTTGAAATCTAGCCGTGGGTGTAACCGTGGTACACACTGGACACTGATGAAGACTTGTAGATTATGCACAGATGAAGGCACGGCTTTAAATCTGGCCGTGTGAGTAACCGTGGTACACACTGGGCGTGGATGAAGACTTGAAGAATATGCACAGAGGATGCCACGGCTTGACCCACGGCCGTGTGGTGGGGCATGCCAGGCAAACAAATCTTCACTTCTCGAAATCTACTTGGAAAAGGAAAGATATTTTCGTATCTTGCTAGCAAAAGATCACATGCTATCCCCCTAACAATATAAATAGAACCAACCCTAGAGGGTTAGGACAAATTTTGAACTTTTGAATCTTTGGATCTTGAAGAAGGAAATGCGGAGGCAGAGCAGGCAACCGGGTTCATTATGTTTTTATTTTTATTTTTCGTTTTATTGATGAACATGTGTAGCTAAGCTACCTTTCTAGCCAAAGGGTCATAGATGTTTAATTCTCCATGAATTGTGAGGTCTAATTGACTTGTATTTATTCTATTCTTTGCTTTCAGGTATTCATATATCTTCTCATCGTTTTGTCATTATTATCTTTGTTGATTGGTATAAATAGAGCTCTTCTACTCAATTAGCAAGTTAATATATTGTTAACTAGCACGTCAAATCCGTAATTGTTTGATTATTCTAGTCTTAGTGACGCAATAACATGTTTGGTTATAAAAGAGATGATCGAATTCATGTTATGAAGGTGTGTGATCATGTTTAAATAGGTTATCTTATAATCTACTAGCATGAATTGGTGGTCTCTCTAGATCTTAATGCTATTGATAGATTAAATCCTAAGCGCTTGTCCAGGGTTGTTTAATCAATAAGAGAAATAATTCAAAGCGCTTGTCGGAGGTTATCGAGGAAGTAAGGAGAGATAGGTTGTTAGAGCTTGTTAATAACCATAACCAGTTTATCTAGAACTAAGAATAGAGAACAGTTGCATCGATGATCAATTCCTAGAATTAAACTATCTTGATTCCTTTGGCTAGGCTTTTATTAATATCCGATTTTCTTACCTTGTTTTACTTTATTTTGATTCACAAACAAAACCCCCCCATTTTTCTTTTCCCTTTTATTCTCCTTGAATAGAAATAAATTTAACCAATCTCTATGGATTCGACCCTACTCACCACTATATGCAAATCATATAATTGTTTAGGAGTAGGTTTTATTTTTGTTGGATTCGACACCCATCAGTAACTTGTATAAAAGCAAGGGTCTTCTCATGGTTGTTCCAATCCGTTCCAACTTCATGATTGCTCCAATCCTTTCCGACTTCATGGACAACCTTTATCAACCCGTTAAGTGCTTCCTTGAATCGTTTTGCTCGATTTCTTGTGATCGATCCAGGCGGCACTTCAAGAGGATCCACATTTCTTCTTCCGGCTTGGCTCTTGTCATGGATCTCATCATTTGCTTACAACCAAAATATCATCTGTCCTTCGAAATACCTAAAGACACTATTTATATCATGCCTAGAAAAAGTTGTGCGAGGCCATTCAAGACTGGCGTCCTAAATACATAGGCCGGCATTAAAGGCCGACGGCCTTCATTTAGGCCAGCACCAAGGCCGGTGGCCTTGGAACTAATTTGGCCAGCCTTTATTCAAGGCCGGCTTAAGGTTGGCCGAACTTCACCTTAGGTCCTCCCGATGCCTATGTCCTCCTCTTTTGGATCCCATACTGCCACCTAGAGCTCGGATTGACTTTGTTTTCTTTAGTGCTCGTATCTTAGCTCTTGGAATCGTATCATTCCCTCTATGTTGAAAAAGATTCGACCTCAAATCTGTATCGTCCATCCTACTAGACCACATAAACAGACTCCTCTTTCCCTTGGGCTTTTTAGGGCAAATTAGCCTTGTTTGTTGTACCTCAATTGGACTCATAGGAAGAAGCTTGTATGCCTTGTCCTGTTGCTGAATGGTATACTCATTGGTGTATCCATCATACTTAGCTTTGAGGTCATACTGCCAAGGTCTTCCAAGGATCAAATGTGTAGCTTCCACGAGAACTACATCACAAACTATCTCGTCAGTATAATTACCAATAAGTAATGGAACACGAACCTATTTGTGTACATGAACAACTCCCTGTGGACTCAACCAATGAAGTGCATAAGGTCTTGGATGCTGCTCCACCTGTAAACCCAACTTAGTAACCCAGCTTGCTAAAGCAACATTATTGCAACTTCCTGTGTCAACCATAATCAAACAAGTCTTCCCCTGCACCATGCCTTAGATATGAAATAAATTGGCTCTCTAATTAGGAACAACTTCACCCTACTTAACCATTAGCAAGTCTCCTTGTACTAGATTCTCTATAATGTCTTCATCTTCCTCTTCTGCCTTAGTACTCTTCTGTCCATCTTCCTCACTCTCAACTTTGTCCCCCTTTATGACCATAACCCTTTTATTAGGACATTGAGAAGCAATATGGCCAAGTCCTAAACACTTAAAACATTTTATATCCCTGCTCTTCTTCTGTTGTGTTTGGTCAATAGTCTCACTAGCGACTGCCTTTCCTTTTTCCTTCCTTTCCTTCTCCCTCTCACCATCATCTGACTTATGGTGGTGATATGATTTCTGATCCCACTTGCGCTGATGCCGCTCAACCCGACTGGCTAATTTAATTACATCCTCAAGAGTCTGATAATGTCGGAGTTCCACTACATTGGTAATGTCCATCTTCAACCCATTGATGAAATGAGCTATGGATTCACTTGATGATTCCCTAATATCACACCTTGCCATTAGTGTCTCAAACTCCTTCACATACTCTTCTATGCTTCTCTTACCCTGCCTCAAGGATTGCAACTCCATTAGCATCTCTTGTTTATAGTAATCTGGCACAAATCTTCTTCTCATCAACCTTTTCATCAAAGCCCATGAACGCACTTTCTCCTCATCTGCCCTACGTCTCTCAATTTGTAGTTTATCCCACCACAGACTAGCATATTTAGAAAATGCTATAGATACCATTTTCACCTTCATGCGTTCATCCCACTCATAGCAGTCAAACACCTTCTCAACCCGTGGCACCCAGTCTAGGAATTCCTCTGATTTACTACTACCAGTGAAAGGTGGAATTTTCAGCTTGATGTTTTCAATCCCCTTATGTCTGTCATCATTGTTTCCTCTCCTACTCCTTTCACTACCAGCATCAGATTCACCACTAGAATGTCTCCTCCTAATTCCTGCACCACTATGGCTTCTTCTATCCCTAACCTCCAATCTCTCCATAATCAATCTAATATTTTCTTGGATTTGATTGAACTCAGCCCTAGTCACAACCTCACCCCCATTATCAGCATCATTCCCATTGTTGTTGTTATGAACACTTCCATGCGACGACATCTCTACCAATCAAAATTTCAGCAAAGATATTCACAAGAACACAATTCTCAACAACAACCCCAAGCACCAATTCACAGCAATTCAACACCCAACAATTGAATTCAGCAAAGATATTCACAAAACCCCAATTCTCAACAACAGCCCAAACACCAATTCAACATCCAACAATCGAATTCATAGCAATACTTATCAAAATAAATTCCCAAATTTCCCAACTAATAGCAGTATTAAATTAAAACTACAATTGAGTTGAGATTCAACAGCCTTACCGATTTAACCCACGTTCTGATCGAATCCTTCGCTCTGAATCCTTACGAATCCAACCTTTGCTCTTACGAATCCTTCTGGCTCTAATACCAAATGACACGGAATTGAATATGCTCTGATACCAAATGATACGGAATTGGAAATCGAATCCCTTTCACACAAATCAAATCGCCAATAACAATTTTAGGGTTTTATGTATTTGGTACTAACGAAGTAAAATCAAAGGATATGGATAAAATTACCAACCTATAGATGCCAAAATTGATAAAATTAAACTAATTCGCAATCAAATCATAGAACGATAGAGACCACGTTCTATAAATCAATCACTAAGGTTAAAGAATTCCAAGAATTCAATAACAATGCTCGCCACAAATTCTATAGGAACCAAGAATTTGATAAGAACAATAAGAATAAAGTGAAAATCAATTCTCAATATTCAAGAATCCCAAAGAGGATTCACACATATGCTCAAAGTGTTTGCTTACAACCAAAATATCATCCGTCCTTTGAAATACCTAAAGACACTATTTATATCATGCCTAAATACATAGGCTGACATTAAAGGCCGGCGGCCTTCATTTAGGCTGGCAGCCTTGGAACTAATTTGGTCGGCCTTGAAGGCCGGCTTAAAGCTAGCCGAACTTCGCCTTGGGTCCTCCCAACACCTATGTCCTCCTCATTTGGATCCTGTACTGCCACCTAGAGCTCGGATTGACTTTGTTTTCTTTGGTGCTCGTATCTTAGCTCTTGGAATAGTATCACCATCTCCTTATAGTAGTCCTCTATACTCTTGGACCCTTGTGTCAATCCTTGGAACTTCCTAAGTAAATCTCTATGATAATGACTAGGGATAAACCATTTATGCATTATAGTTTTCATCTCTTCCCAAGTACTAACAGGTCACTCTCCATATCTACGCCTATTATGCACTAATTAATCCTACCATACACTCGCATAGTTTGTGAATTCTACTGCAGCCAATTTGATTTTCTTTTCTTCAATATAACTATGGCATTCAAAGACATGATCCATCTTCCTCTTCCACTCCAGGTACAACTCCGGATCATTCTTCCCCTAAAGCGAGGGTATTTTCATCTTAATACTTCCTAGATTACTGTCCTGCCTCTAGGTGTTTCCTCTCTCCCTCACGTTATGGTATTCATCAGAATCAGATTCCTCACCTTCTTCTATCCTAACTCCTCCTCTCTTCGGTCTACCCATGCCTTGCCTAATAGTGGTATTGCTAGATGGTTCCCTACTCCTTTCCATCCTATCCATTCTTTCATGGATTTGTTCAAGCTCACCACTTAAGATCCTTTTCATCTCTCCCATCAACACCTCAAACATCACCCTGCTCTCACCTCCTCCATTCTCACCTCCAGTTGTGTTTTGTCCCGACATATTTCTATAGTTAAACAAATAATTTAGTAACACAAATAAAATATATTTCTCACACTCACTTGTGCATTACTCTCAAGTGTTAACACTCTCACAATCTACTCGAGTTTATCTCTTAACAATAATGTCCTCACAACCCGCTCCTGTAATTCTTTATTAGGAACTTAGATTGGAAAAATCCTCAACACAATCACTAAGTCAACCCCTAATGATCACTAGTCGGTTCCAAGTCACAGTGCAATGAAGAGTAAGTGTAAGTTCTAATAGATATGAACAATCTATTACTACTAATTTTGGAAACAAATCAAAACAATTCCCTAAAAGGACACACAATTTGCACTGAATATAACAAGAAGTATGAATGTAATTCGGATGCACAATTTGGAAAGACAAAGATATATGTTGTGGTTGGAATTGGAAAGTATATTATGACAATTGAATTGTAACTTGCCAAAACAAAATTTTCTTTTGTGATTTCGGCAATTGGATCTCTTCCATGACCGACTATGAGTTTGCATATATATATATATACATATTCTTCAAAGAAGGAATAAGAATGAATCACAATTGATTTTTGCAATGACCAAGATAGAATTATTTGTGGTCGGTCACCAATAGTGCTCTTATGACCAAATCAATTTTTTTTTTTTTTTGTACGAATCTAGGATACGGATAAAAGTATGGAATTGGAACAACAAGCAAATAAACAAGGATATAGATTACTTGATTCAAGAAACTGAAGCTTTGATACCAAATGATGCGTGAACCCTAGGTATGTTAAACCTAGAACCCGACGAATGCAATTGAAATCAAACCCCAAGGATCGTCTCGAATAAGTAAAATGGAATTAAACCCCAATCACACTTGTTGACTGAAACCTAAGTTATCAAAAGGAATTTCTCCAATCAAATTCGATTAAAGAATTCCAAAGAGAGTTCTTTTACAAAGAACAAAGGAGGGTTTTCTTTTCAAAAGAAAAGATGTGTTTTGTTTCGATCTTCAATAATGATGTTTGTTATGCCAACCCCTACTCAGTCATATAAGGATGTCATGTACAAGAAAATATAAAACCTAAGTTACCTAATCTAGTTTGCGGCCTTATCTTCTTATGGACCGAAACACCTAACTAATTATTCCAAATTACAAACCAAAACAAATAATAAAACATAACAAAACAAAACCGAGAATCCTCTTACCCTTTTCGGTTCAATAAAAACATATATATTCTAGGACTTCAAATCCTTGAACCTTTCCATGGAAACGTGAATCAAATTGATAAGTGTTGGTTCTCCTTTCGTGTAATTTGAGTCCTTAGCTTGTAGGTCCATGACTAGTCCTTGTAAGGTGTTATTCATCATCTTAGCTTTAGCTCGGGTCATTGGGCTTCCAATTCCTTGCAATGGATCTTGGGATTTCAATTTCGCCCTCTTATATGCTAGTTGATCCTCATCATGTATGATAAAACCCAATACAAAATTATTGCTTGTACACATGTACAAATGTCATATCACACACTTCTTAGTCATTCTAAGTGCAATAGTACAATTCATCTCATTTTACCAATAGGGCATCTCCTTTATTTTTGGAGCAAATTTTTGGTCAAATATCACTATAAAAATGGGTAGTTGTAGACACCTACCTAGAATATTTTTTAATAAAAATTACCAAAAAGATTAAGAAAAAGAATTAAAAAATACAGCTGTCACAAAAGCCAAAGAAATGAAAAGCAAGAAAATCCAAAAAAGTAGAAAAAAGGAAAAACATAAAAAAAAAAGATGATGAAGAAGAATAAGAAGAAGAAGAAGATGAAGAAGAAAATTGGGAGAATATAAAAAATTACAAAATTAGCATTTTGAGGGTCAAATATCTTCTCTTACGGAAGGAAATTGTTTTTCAAGATTAAAAACAACTTTTTAAGTCAAAATACAAATATTCAATTCAACAAAATTAGAGCTTTCAATAAAAAAGCATTAGTCTTTATTAAGAGTCAATTTTCTGACATCTAACTCAATTACTTGTGAACTTAAAACATAATACAGGATTAATTAAAGTGAATCTTAGCTTGATATGGTGTTGGACTAAAATTAATCATTTTTATGTAAAAATCAATTAGAGTACAAGTCGAGTGAGGAATTAATTGAACTTAAAATTTTGTTAAATTAATTCAATTTTAAATTTTTATTTTCACAAATGAGTACTAGACATATTAATTGCCTACGGTATAAAATTGATTTTTTAGGAGTCGTTGGGTCCAAGCCATAAATCGGCCCAAAACTAATGTTAGGCCTAGAATAAAATTTGAATGCATAATTAAATGAAAAACAAGTGATGGTCAAGCAGTTGTGGACATGGACAAGGATGGGTTTAAATTTTTGCATGGTGCATGAACCATCCCTTTGACCCGGTCAATGTTGTTCTCCTTTATTCCAAAATGTATTTGAAATATTACTTATTTTAGAAAATGTGTATTCAAGCTCATTTAAAATAATAATAATAATTATGCAAATTAAGCATAGAAAAAAATAAAATCAAGTCTAAATCAAGTGAAAAGAGCAACACAAATTTAAAAATTGTAAGGATAAATTGACTAAATTATCTTGATTTTGTGCAATAGTGGACCTAAGTTTGCTCTTTTATTACTCTACTATAAATTGGGATTATGATTTTGCATTCATTTTTAGTCGAAATCACACAAAATCTAGAGCAATTTGGATTGTATTTATGTAGAAATGTAGGCCCATTTTTTAATATTGTGAATGAATTAGTTGGAATTGAAACTTAAAATAGGATTTCTGTCCCTTAAAGAACAAATTAAATTAGTTCCAGAATTTCATCAAGTTTTACTAATTAATTTGTTTATTTTCTTGAATTAAGGTTTCATTAATATAATGTGAAATAAACACACTAAATTAGTATAACATGCCCCTCACGCACGCATACTACTCTCTCTCTTCTTCTCTCTCCCTATCTCTCTCTCTCTCAATGAGGGTCGTTAGGGTTTTTTATTTTTTATAAATGCCCTAAACTTTAACCCTAAATCCTAAATAAAAAGGAAAAGAAAAGGTAAAATAAAATAAAATTGTGGTACTTGTAGGTATCAAACCCTCAAATTGATTGAGGGCTTTTATCCAGCGTCGCATGGGGAAGTGAGCTGGCATATCCACTACTGCCACTTATTGCCGTATCATCTTGGATTGCATGCAATAGGTAAGAATTATAAACCCCAATTTCACTTATTTTTACATTTTCATCCAATAAAATCTATAAAAATTTGTAAAATTCCAAAAAAGAAAAAATTGTGCTTTTCTATTTCATTAGATTATTTGTTATAATTTATCAACATTTCTATGTTTGGAGTGTTTATTTGCTTTTACTTGGTGTTAACAAATAATTTTACTTGTTTTGCACCTTTCTTTTTACAAAAATATAATATATATATATATATTTGAAAAATTAATTTTTGATCTTTTAATTTGTTTATCATGTTTTGTCGGTCTCCATGCTTCAAGGTTATATTAGTATGCTCAAGTAATAATAAAACGATTTTGTACGGCACTTAGTAGTCCAGTGTTAATAATGAGATCCAAACATTTTTGTAATTGAATGCTTGTGATGTTTTGGCATGTTTTTATTGGAATTATGCATGATTTAGTAACTTTAATCAACTTTAGTAAGTTTCGCATGATTTTATGTTATTAGTATTTTTTCTTTTTGGCGATTTTTATGAGTTCATGAGTTCTTGATGTGTTTAACATGTCTCTAATGCTAGTTGAAGTGCTTTCTCATAGTATAAATTTAATTTTCTCACTTAAAGTTTTTTACTTTGATAAAAAGATCAAAATTGATGATTTAAAAAATTTAAGGTTCCTTTTTTGGTTTTTGCATCAATCCCCTTTTATTATTATTTATTAAAAAAGAACCTTCTTAAACTTATTATGTAAAAAGAATTGCACCTTCAGTTATATTTATTATAAATTAAATTAAAGGCTCATATATTATATAGACCTTCAATTCAATTATTTCAATCTTAGGTACATAAAAGCTTATAAAGGGACCCTTTTTTAATAATAATTGTTAAAAGGGGCTCTAATATAAAAACCTTTTTTTTCTTTAGATTGTTAAAAGTATATACACTAAATTAAGTCTTTTAGGGCTATTTATGGAAAAAAATTTAATAATAATTAAATAACTTAATGTAAAAAATTCTAAAAATAAAAAATATGAACCTACTAAATTATTCTTAAAAAAAAAAACTGCAACTAGTTTGTAAGCATCCTATGGAGGGGCCTAAAAAGCTAAAAAATAAAAATAAAAATAAAAATAAATCATAAATAATAAAAAAATGGGGAAAATGAGAAAAAAATAAAACATTTGTTTTCCTTTCTATTGAGTTTCCTCTTTTGTGATTCAATTTCTAATTTGTGCATATTTGTAATTTATGTAAAAATAATCAAATCTTTCTTTTTTTTTCAAGGAAAATTTATATAAAAGGAAAGGGGAAAAAAATTCTACATCTAACATGTTTTGATAGCTTATTTTATTATTAATAAATTTTATTCATTGTTATTTGGAAAGTAATTTACTATTAAAAAAACTGTTGATAAGTTTTATTAAGACTGTTAATGGATTCTTTTTACTATTGATGAATTTTATTTTTTTAATAATTAAAAAATTACTATAATTGAAAAATAATGGTACAGTATAATTTCCTAAAGATCTAATGAGGGATTAATAAATTTTTTAATATTGAGAGTTTTGAATTATCAACTTTTAGAGTGATACATATTATTAAGTTGTAAATCTTTAATCTTTATTATATTCTATAGTATAGTATATACTTTTACCATGTAATAGAATCAATAGTAGATTAACTTGCCCATATTACAAATGTTATATAAATATTTTAAATTTTTTAGATGACTGCAACAAGAGAAAAGTTTGAATTTAGTTTATTTCATTGAAAAAGTATGATTCATTTAGAAGAGTTTAATAAATATTCTAAAATTTAAATTATTTATTTTTGGTCCGTTAAGAGAAGTCCCTGGAAAGTTTCCTTGCCTAAATTGAACTCTAGGCGTAGTTGATTGGTCGTGTGCTTAGGATCATCTGTTTTATGATTTAAGTAATTTCAGCTTGGGGCGGAGGCTTGTTTGTGGAGAAGAACAAAAGAAAAGAAAACTGACCTTAGACCTCTACAACAAAATTTATTTTCTTTCCTTGCTTGGACGATCCTGACCTGCACTCCATATCATATGTACCGTCTTAGGAGACTTACCATATTACCATGATTCTTGACTCTCTCCCCAATGCAATCTGACGCCTAGATTGTACTACAAATAAAAACCCTTCCAGTTTTTCACACACAGAGACACATATTCTCTTGACTTCTTCCTTTCTTCTCCAATTTGGAAGCATTCAAGCCGGCCTTTTTTTATATTTCCCACGCTCCACCGAGACAAAACAAACAATCGGATAATTATAAGAAAAAAGGATGGATGCTTTCAGATAAATTATCATACTCCCCGAATTCTGTCTTGGGTTTCAAGCGTGTTTCCTCCGGGAAACTTGGAAAGACCGAAACTTTTGGCTATTTTTCTATGTGGGTCGATCCAGGTTTGAGTTTTCAACATTGGGTTTTGATTTACATTTGGTGGGACTATATCAAGTTTAGAGCTTTTTAGAGTTTTCAATTTTGGATCGTGATTGTAATGGTCTGTTTCTAGGTTTTTATTGGTCGGTTTTGATCTAAATTTGGTGAGGTTTGATCAAGGTTTGAGCTTTTTGGAGTTTTCGATCCTCGGTTATATTAAAAAAAGGGTCTAGTTTTGAGTTTTTATTAGTGGATTTGATCTAAATTTAGTGGGGTTGTATCAAGATTTGAGCTTTTTTCAGTTTTCAATCTTGGGTTTTGATTGAAATGGTCTGTTTTTCAAGCTCGATTTCCGTCTGCAACTCGGTTGTCCAATTGAAACTCATGGCTAGCCCTTTGAATCCAGAATTACATGCAAAAAAGCCCAGACAGATCAGCAACAACAGCAACCACCATGTGCATAAGAACAACAAGAAGGTGTGTAGTGGCTGCCCTAATTTTATTTCCTGTGATGGATCTAAGACAGCTGCTATTGATCTTGTAATTTTGATTGCTGTGATTGGTGCTTCTGGGTTCTTGTTATTTCCTTATATTAAGACTATGTGCATTTGGTTGATTGGAATCACTAGTGCTATTGTGTATTTAATGAAAGAAGAGTTTTATGAAGAGCCCTTGATCTATGGATCTTTCATATTTGGTTTGTTTTGCGCTGCGTTTGCAACGTGGTGGCTTGTGATTTGTATGAGTAGGAAATGTGGGAATCCAAAGTGTAAAGGCCTTAGAAAAGCGGCTGAATTTGATATTCAGCTTGAAACTGAAGAGTGTGTGAAGAGTTCTTCAGCTTCCTTGGGTAAAGAAGGTGTGAAGATGGGTTTATTCGAGTTGCCTCGAGATCATCACCGAGAATTAGAAGCAGAGTTAAGAAAAATGGCTCCGCCTAATGGAAGGGCTGTTCTTGTTTTCCGAGCAAGATGTGGATGTTCAGTTGGAAGATTGGAGGTTCCGGGTCCAAAGAAGCAGCGAAAGATCAAGAAGTAGGAGTATTGTGTTAATTAGTAGTAAGGAAGGATGCAAACTACAGAGGATAGTTACAAAACAGATGATAGTTGCTACCATATCATACTTGGCCTCCTTAGAAGTATTCTGTTTCAAAAATAAGCTCATCTATTGAGCTGTAAGGTTTAAAAACACATACTCAGTTATTACAGACAGCAATATAGTCGTTCCTTTACTTGACTTTTTTTGCTTTGTTGCTATGGTCCTGTTTGATTTGGACCTTTCTGCAATATATAAATGCCATTCACTGGGTTCTTCATATGAAAAGTGATAGAAAACTAATCCATCCGTAACCTTTTTTTCTGCCATAATAATTGTGATGTGTATTCTTTTTGCCCTTTTTGCATCAATTAGAGAGCTGCCTTAGGCTGTAAAAGTGGTTTCAATTTAAAATTGTCAATCATTCAAATCTGATGAAGCTTTTCTAGCACATCTGCATGACTTTTCCCTCATTATAGATACTCCAGGAGTTTTACATCTTTCTGTGATACTTTGTCTACTTGACGTTATCCGAATTCCTACCTAAGATCATTGTTGTCAAAAGCAAGTGCCTTTTCGTTTAAAGTGATGAGGTGAAGCAAGGAGCATTTGTGCACCTTGTGGGAAGCTGGGCGAGGTGATCTAAAAAAGGTGGGTGCTTTTAGTCTAAGGCACAAAAGTGATCAACCTAGTAGAATGTTTGCAAATTTGTGTTGTTGACACAATTTTTTTAGCATTTTATGTGATATTAAAAAGCAAATGTTAAGATAATTTGTGCTAATGAACTTTAATACTAAGTTCCCATGCCACCTACCCCGTTGTCAGCCATTCCTAATAAGCTAATGTGTATTATGACTCACATAATAACTCCACTTTTAAGTTTCCATGTCACTTACCCTCATGTCAAGCTATTCCCTGTAACCAAATGTGCTATATGTTGTTAATTGAGTTAAGATTTTAACTTCTTATAGTTTTTTATTTTATTCTTAAAATTTTAATATTCATCTATCTTTGTAGTTTCATATATTATTAGAAGTATACATTACCCTTTTTATTTGTTAAATTGGAAAGCCAAAATAAACTCATATTTCTGTTAGTCACCATATTTGAAATTGGTGATTGTCTGCTATTAAAATTTTGTTTATGTTCTAAGGGTAAAAAGTATTTTTAATGAAGAATAATATTTCTCAAATTCTTTTTTATTATAAATAATATGTAGTAGTAAAATTATAGACATGAAAGGGAATATGATATAGCATATTAAGCATTTGCAATTAAATTAATGCATATTTCAATTAACTTTATGGATTGCACCTTAGTTTACTGTAGTGCATACTTTTTTCCTCCTCTCGCATTAGGCGATTTCAAGGCCATGTGCCCTGAATGCACTTTTTGCCTTTGACTACATTACCTGAGATCAACTTTTGACATCCTTATGGTGCTCTTTTAGTTAGCTTGGAGTAGCTATAAACTTAAATCTGGAATGAGTTTATATTCTGTCTGTGAAGTTTCACGCAAGTGGAAGTTGGTTTGAATGTATAGGACAATGGTTGCACTCTTGAGACTGTTTATAATTACTTAGTGAGGCGAAGAAGACTTTCCAGTTGGTGTGCCTAAGGCTGAGTATAGCCTTTCAAAAGATCAGAAATCAACTGCAATTTGTACAGTGCAAATGCTAAGGTGTGCAAGTGCATTTGACCTACTATGGTTTCTGGAGTTTTGTCTCTTTTGGATTGTTTATGTGTAGTAGAGCGTGAGTTAGATTGTGGCATATATGTGTGGTTGGTTTTTGCATCTGGGGAAAGGGAGAAGGTTTGATCTAGTCACTGGTAAGGCTATAGGAGGCCCCAGAATTTTGGAGATAATTTACTGTCCTAGTCACAATTGAAATTTCCGACAAAATAGATAAACATCCCTTATGTTTTTGTTTCATGGGGCGAAACAAGAAAGAAATACATCTGGTATTTGGATGCTTCTGCGCATCGCACATATAGTTTACTGTTCACTACCTTCTTTTTGGTTTTCTGCTGGTTGATGCATATAATACAGGTCTTCTTCCCTGAGCATCAAATTACATCAAGGGAGGACTCAAGGAGCAGGTGAGAGCAAGTTATTTCATGACGAGATACTTGCTGAAGTATCTGTTCTCCATAAAAAAGGATCAGAAAGGGAACATTTAGTTTCTTGTTCCTATGCCTTGAATCATGCTCATTTATTCCCTATTCATGCTGATTTGGCTGATCATGATTTTGCTGCATCCACCGTTCAAGTAGTGAATTTTCTCTACTTGTACCCAAGGGAAAGAGAAAGTGCTCGAAGTGCATCGTTGAAGGGCATTGATTCATGGGCTGGTTTTATTCATGAATTCATACATTATATGCTGCACCATAATGTCTGGTTTGTAGTTTACTTTGTCCATGGCAAATATTTATGCACAAAATTTAGCCAAAAGGAACGAGAAAGTACCTTTAATTCACCAGGATGAAGCGTTAATCAAGTGTAAGAAACTTTTTTGTCCCATTGGGTATCCTCGGTCACATTTTCAATTGCATATCGTATGATATTGTCGTATACAACGAATATTATTCCTATTTGAGCCTAGCCTTAGTGGATCGATTTTATATTACGGATTTTGAAAGCCCGACATCAATTTCTACTTGCTACCAACTGCAAAATGCTAGTTATACCGTGCTTGCTGCAAAACATATACCAAGGAAACTGTATTATGTCTAACCCAGTTTTTGTTTCTGGTACCATATTCCATAATCGTGCTGAACCTTGCATGCAACGATTATCTGCCTATTCAACTTACGTATTTGATATTCTTTTATACGAAAATTATAACTAATATACTTATCTGACATTAGCATTTTTATCGGCATATGTTTATTGTAACTAAATAAATGGCGTAACTAAGTATTAAGCTAAATAAATAAAACAAAGGAATACTTGAATGTTATTGGAACGACACCAATGTAATATTGAGGTTAAAAATGCGATAATGAGCGTGATTTGAGAATTTATTATGTGAGGAGGATTGTATCAAGTGGCATTAGTTATGTTTTCTAGACAAGGATTAAGTTTCTATAATTAAGTAGCAATGTTATATTTATCAAAATTATACAACTACAGCCTCTCTCAACACCATCAAAACCACTATTCCTAGCACCACCATAACCACTACCTTTACGATTGCACCATTGCCATTGTCATAAGGCCTATCCCTACATGACAACCATACCACTATCACAACCATCTCATTCATGTAGCCACCAACATCTATGCATCATCAAGACAATTATTACTGTTGCTACCATCACACTATCACTATCATTATTAACTCAACTGCTACTACTATCAACACTCACTAGCCACCACTACTAAAACTTCCTTAACACTATCGTCAACATCACCGCTTATCACAACACTACTAATTTCCAACAACCTACTACTGTTATCACTACCATCACACTATCACTATCATTATTAACTCAACTATTGCTACTATCAACACTCACTAGCCACCACTACTGAAACCTCCTTAACACTATCGTCAACATCACCACTTATCACAACACTACTAATTTCCAACAACCTACTACCCTCCACCACCATCTAACAAGGACCAACATCGATGTCCCACAACCAACATTACCCCCTTTGTGGCCAACACATCACATTGCCACAACACCATTATCACTAGTGTAGCATCAACTTCCCCACCACTCCACTCCACTAACTTCCCTACCCTTATCATCATTACCGTCATTGCAATTGCAACCTTGCCATTAGCACCACTATATTTGTGTTGCTACCACCACTACTACTACCCTAACTTGCATCAATACCACTATAGTGTTGGCGGTTGTAGTGGCTTAATGGTTGTGGCACTCAAAGATAAGGATGATGGCTTGATCTTGATAAATTGGTGGTGGTAATATAATAACAACAATCATGGTGATGGTTTAGTGAGGGAAGCCATTGATGTTGCCACATCCAACATTACCTCCTTTGTGGTCAACACATCATATTGCCACAACACTCTTATTGCTAGTGCACCATCACCTTCCCTATCACTTTACTCCACTAACTTCCCTACCCTTATCATCATCACTGTCATTGCAATTGCGACCACCATTAGCACCACTATATTTGCACTGCTACTACCACTACTACTACCCTACCTTGCATCAATACCACAATAGCGATGGCAGTTGTAATGGCTTAATGGTGGTGGCACTCAAAGATAGCAATGATGGCTTGATCCTAATAAATTGGTGGTGGTAATATAATAGTGACAATCGTGGTGATGGGTTAGTGAGGGAAGCCATAGTGTTGGTATATAATGGTGGTGTTACTATTGGTAGTGGTGGGGAAGGTAGTGGTAGTGATGGGGTGAGGGAGGTGATGTAATAATGGTGGAAGGAAATGGTGATAGTGGTAGTGGCAATGGCAATGAATGTATTTTTTACAAAATAAAACTATATGGTTGGTACTTTTATTTTATTTCTAACTCAGTGATATGGTATAACGATATGGATGTAAACATTAGAATGGCTATTATTGACAAAGAGATTTATAGGAAGTAAGTGATAAAATATATGTTACTTTACTATTCTGTGCAATAGTTATTCTTAAAGAATAGTTTCTCTATTCCTTATTTTGTTTCATTCCTAGAAGTAAAAGGGCAGTTAATATAGTTTATAAATAGATGTAGTTTTTTCTTAAAATTAAACATTTGTGTTTCAAAGGGTGATATCTAATTTTCTTTTTGTTTATTTTTAGTTACATGATGATATTTTAGCTTGTATGTGGTGAAGGATGGATGGTTGCAAATTTGTCAATCAAAATGTTTTGTTTTGTTTTTTTTTGCAATTTTGTAGTTTCTTCTAATTCTTTTAAAATGGGTTTCAAAAATATATAATTTTTTAAAGAAAAAATGAAATTAGTTTCCTTGGAAAACCATCACTTCAACTCTAATATATTTTGAGCTTAAAATCTTATAAAGAAATTACAATGTTTTCAAGGAATGCTTTTAAATAATATATATTTAAAAAAAATGTGAAACAGTATACTAAAAAAAATTATTCCAAAAATAAGTTGTGAAGGAGTAGACCTAGAGCACACCTTCAATTTTGTTAATTTTTGCAAAACTAAATATGCGAACACGGTCTGTGCCATCAATGCAATTTTATTTTTTTAATTATTATTGGAATTTTTTTTATAAGGAATCATGTGAAGAAAAATATTTTTTCTCAAATTAAATTTTTTTGTTTAAAAAAATTAAAAGTTTACATAAAGAATAACAAAAATAATAATAATAATAATTTTGTTGGTGCATAATAGATGGACACTACATGCTACAGAGTGGAGTCCAGTGAATTGATAAATTATTTTTGCAAATTAACATTGCATAATGAATTTCTTAACATTGTTTAACATTGTCTAATGAATTTGATGATTATTAAAAAAGTTTACAAACAATTGTGAAAGAAAATGTAAAAGTGTAGAAGAATTGCCAATCAACTTGTGCTTCAAGATTTGTATTTTGTATAGCATTTATAAGCTTAGGGAATTCATTGTAAGACTTTTCCCAATTCTCATACACATGCTTAATAACTCATTTCTTACCATCCCAAACCCGTCTTCTACTTATTCTATAACCAAATTCTTGTTTGACAACAGAAGAAAACTCTGCAACCTTCATATCAGGATTGTCCCTAACAAGATTTACAAACTGGCTTGCTAGAAGATTGCAATCTAACTATGGGCGATCTTAACTTATCATCGAGTTGATGTATGTATGTGGACCCTTGAATCTAGTAACTATGAGCAGCCCCTCTAACTTCTTCTTTCGAGCTTGTAGCCTTTACTTATAATCGTCTTCTCTTCTCGAATAAAAAATAGACTAAAGTAATGAATTAGATTCTACGATAGTAAAATTATAATGGTTCTTCACATAATAAGCCTTAATTGCTTAAACTGCATTTTCTTTAGTTTTGAATCTCATGCCTATATAGAACTCATCATTGCTGCTTGAACCACTCTACATTACATTTTGCTCTTACTTGAAATAGATGTAACTATCATCACCGTTAACGTTGTAGTAGGGAACAAGATCTCTAATTTCCATATTATGTGTTTTATCCTACCTCGACTAATATATAGCCTATGTCGAGTACGCAAGTACTATTGGAGGATCCTCTTTAGGTATATTATCTCAATCGTTTTCACTTTTCTCATCTTCCTCCTTAGAGCTCTCCTCATAATTGGAACTCTCCTCCTCAATACCCATTCTAACATCGATGTTTATTGCAATTTTTGCTCCTAAACGAACTATGTAGGAATCAGGTGTACTTGGACATTGTAACACTAGAGTAACTGCTATGTCTACTTCATCTTCCCCAATCAACGATGCTTCTTCCATGGGGCTTGGAACAAATGTTGATGGCTCGGGAGGCATTTCTTCCATGTTAGGTGAAGAATGTAGGTGCCCACTTTCTTGGAATGTCTATTGTTTGGAGGGACCCCTTGAATCTTTAGAAATTCTGACTTACAATTGTTGTATACCATGATTTCCAAAGAATTCAGTCATTTCAGTGAAGTTTTAAACATCATCATCATCTTTAATTGCCATCAAGGCATATGCTATATTTTTCCTATGGAAAATAGGATGCTTGTAAATTATTTCAACTCCCACTTTGGTTGGATTGGTTTCAATAATTTGGCACATTCTGTACAAGAATTCAGTGTAATTCACATTTTTCTTCATTTTTAATTTCTTAACCAGAACTCTATTATATTTTGACTCCTAGTTACCAACCATGATAATTCCAAATGCATAGATCACTAATTTCACGTAGTCACTCATTGTTTTCCTATTCACAATATATATAAATTATCAGTTATTCCATAAAACAAGTAATATTAGTATTTTAAAATTTAAATATCCATGTTTTGTGAAAATTTAAATATCTATTTTTTTTAAAACATGACAAATTTAAATATCCATGTTATGTAAAAATTATTTTACAAAAAATTTGATAAATTATAAATTTTTATATCAATTTTAATTTTTTTTCCAAAATTTTCAAACAAAAAGATGGAAAATTTAAATGACAACACCTTAAAAAATACAAATAAATAAATAAAATTAGAAATTTCCATTTCAAATTTAATTATAAAAATACATATAATAAATGAAAATTTGATAGTTAAAAATAAGATGAAATTATTCATCAATATAATGTTCATCTTATTCCCATAGTAACATAAAAATTAACTACCGCATGCTATGTATTATGGGATCTATATAAATCATGTCTAACACACTACAAAGTAATAATAAGCAGTAATATTTTTTAAAAAGCATAACATTACAACAACAATTTTCTCAAATACTGAAAACAAACATAGCAACAAAAAAAAAAAATCAACTTTTTATCAAAATACAAACTATAATGTAGATCAATCAAGCTTTTTTCGTTGAAGAAATGGTAGATCTCAACTTACTCATTCAAATCCCACCCTTTCTAATCTATATAAGAACTTCTTCTTCTTCATGCAAATGAGAGAAAAAAAAATGAAGAGATGGAGTTTGCAGAAGGTAAAATAAAAATAAATGTCTTTTGTTTATGCATTTGTATTATTAATTTAACATACTATAGTGTTCGTGACTTTGCATAGGCGTAAGTCTGCATGCATTATTTCTTTTTAGGTTTGCAAGTTGTAAGGTTGCAGTGCACATGTGGACTATGGATCTTCAATGAAAAAAATTCAATGGTGGGATTGGTTGTATTGGAACGGGTTGATATGTACTGAAGGCGCATGCTTGGTCTGCACCTTCAATACAAATTCCACTAAGGGCACAAACTTTGTCCGCACCTTTAAGCAAATTGCTTGTAGGCATGGACATGATCTGCGCCTTCGCGACCTATTTTTGAAATAATTTTTTTAGGTACACCTTTTCATATATTTTTTTTAAAGTAATAAATTATTTAAGAGCATTCCTTCAATGTTTTTGTCCAAGGAATTTCATGTTTTGTTAATAAGTACTTACTCTAAAGCAACACAACAAAAATTTGCAATTATATATACTTTTATTACTAAGTAAAATCAAGAAGTACTTATTACACTTCTGCCTTAGATTGATTTCTTTCTCCGTTTTGATGTATTGTTAGTGTTGGTTCAACCGGTGAATATACTGAAATAAAATAACCATTAGATACAAATGTAAGGAACATTTTATTTTTCAAGCGAAATCCCCAACATATGAAAGGATGAAAAACTATTCGTGGATTGAGAAAAAGAAAAATTAATTTGTTCTCTATTTTTTTTAATTTAAAAATATATGAGACCACTCTCCTTGGAAAAAAGCTCCTTTCCGGACCATTTATTTTGAAAACAAGGAATCTATATGTTTAACTTGTATTTTGACCCCTTCTTTTTTGTTGGGATTCCATAATGCTAAGTCAATCACCAATTAGCGTTTCAACTTTCGTGGGGTGAGATATAGAAAAGTGCAAGTGATTGAAGTTTTTGAAGTACAAAAAAGTTTAAGGATTATTATTATTTTTTTAAAGAAAAGTTGGAAGATTTTTTTTTTTCCTCTTTTGATATATTTTCTCTTAAACAAATTTGAAGTATATGAGTGTTAGAAATTTATGACGATTTAATGAAATAATAGTTTATTATAAATTTAAAGGATCATATATACTAATTAGACACTAACAATCGTCTGAAAATTATATATATATGTATATATACATATATATATACAAGTATTTTTATATGCTTTCTTTATACTATATAAATAAAATTAGTAAATATTAAATTAACCACAAATAAAACAAAAATAATAAAATATTATGGACAAATTAATATATACGACATTATTCATTAGCATTTATAATAGTTTCAATAAGCAATGTAGAGAACGCCAATGTTATGTTGGATATGATATCATTATTTGGAAAACTCTAAGAATAAAAAGTAAATTATGATGGGTCTTGCACTGTTGGAATTTAAAAGAAGAAATTTGTGCTATTTTAAGCATAAACCTAAAGAATGGCTTGAGCAAATACTTAAGGATCCCAATGAAGGAAAACAGGAAGTTATCAAGCGCTAATTTGTCTTTTATCATTGAAAGGGTGACAAAATAAGCTAAAAAGATGGAAAATAAAGCTACTAAGTATGATAGGAAGGAGGGTGGTTATATCATTGGTTCTTGAGTGTACTATCAACTATTATTTCCAAATGCCGCCTAATATATTTTTTATTTTAAAAAAAAATAATTTGAAAGGGTAAAAAGTGGTAACATAAAGTTTTAATAAGATAGCCTCCAAACTCCAAAATTTCTGGTATAAAATATATTTTTTTAGATTAGTAGTCAAATTAAGACTAATCCATTCAATTAGTCTTAATTTAACACTTTTCTTAATTTTGATCGAGTGGTGATTCTTTTTTAAAAAAAAAATAAATATTATTTTTTCTAATCTTAGCCAATGATTTATATTAAATAAGCATAGAGTTTAATGTAAATCAGATTATAAAAAATGGAAAAATTAGACTCGACATACATTTATGCTTTTACAAGACAAAGATCAAGTGTAATTCTTTTGAAGTAACTAGGTGTAAACAATAATTAATCTAATATATTAGACTAAATTATAAAAACTAAGTTAATACTTGGGTTTCCTCCCAAGATACACTATTGTTTAATGTCGTTGGCTCGATTGGTGTTACTTCATTTGTGATTCAGTGGAATGGAGGAAAAACTCCTCTTTACTACTTGAGTTAAGCTCACCTCCCATATTAAGATTGAGAAATCGTTAATAGAGTGGATCTTGCATGGATAAAAAGACCCCTTGTAATCCTAGAGATAGGTTATAAGAGATTTTCTGTATTGAACCAGGTCATTGCGGTCCGGTTCAATTGAGAGTCCTAGGAATTCTATTGTAATCTTGATTATGTTAATTGAAGAGAGATCTTAATTGGCTTAATTAGGATTAGGGATTATTGATCTTGAGAAAGACTCTAATCTAGTGTAAGAAACTCCGCAGATCAAAGTTTGGATATTAATCATTGGATAGTGTGGAATTGAATAAAAGCTACATGAGAATTAGGGGTGGATCTTGGGCAGGGTATGTTTAAATCATTGAATTAATTAAGGGAGTGTTCGAATACATTTACTTTGTTCATTTTATTTGTCTCTTCAGATTTAGGCAATAATTAGGATAGTTGAGATCATCAATAGTGAGAAGTTAGATAGTTGGAGAATCGTTAGTACTAGTATTTATAAGTCTTCGTAGGATCAATACCTGTACTCCTATGCTATACTGCTAGTCGATAGGTACACTTGCTTGAGAACTGATCGTGAGCTAGGATTGAGTAGAGGGTTAAACTTGTTAGAACGGTCAGATCGTCCATCAACTTTTTGGCGCCGTTGCCGAGGACTTGTAATATTAGGAAAACTTGACACTTACTACTTTAACTATATTTATTTATTTATTTATTTTTGTTTAAAGTTATTTCTTTTAAGTTCGTTCGTGCTTTCATTCAAATCTGTTGAGGAAATTAAGTTCATAGTTTGTCTGTCGCGGTTTATGACAAGGAGCTCTTCATCTAAGCTTATTGACTTTGATCCTGAAATTGACCAAACCTTTAGAAGGCGATTAAGAGAAACTGGGCTAATGGCGGGTGAACGAAGAACGATTGTTGAATACGCTCGTCCTACTCTAAGCAGCACTGGGTCGTGTATTGTGCAACCAGCAATAGAGGCCAACAACTTCGAAATCAAGGCCTCTACAATGCATATGATTCACAACCAATGCCAGTTTGACGGTTTGTCTGACGAGGATCCTCATGCGCACATTCAGATGTTCTTGGATATTTGTGCAACTGTCAAGCAAAACGGAGTATCTGAGGAAGCACTGAAATTGCGACTTTTTCCTTTTACTCTCCGGGGGAAAGCAAGACAGTGGTTTAGTTCATTAAACCGGGATTCCATAACCACTTGGATCCAGATGGCAGAGACTTTCCTGGACTATTATTTCCCACCATTGAAAACTGCCAAGTTGAGAAATGATATCACATCATTCACCCAACTAGATCACGAGCCCCTACATGAAGCATGGATTAGATTTAAGGATCTTCTTAAGAGGTGTCCACATCACCAAATGCCTAATTGGCTGCAAGTTTCTACCTTCTATAACGGTCTTGACTATGCAACTCGGCAAACAATTGATGCTGCGGCTGGGGGTACTTTGAATGTGAAAACGCCGGAGGAGTCGTTGAGTTTGTTTGAGAACATGGCCAAAAATAATCACCAATGGAGCCATGGTAGATGATAGAGCCATTTTATACTCAATCTTTATAGTATAAATTGTGTTAAATTATTATTGATTTTATAGAAATCATAAGGAAATGGTACTTTAATTCTATCATCGTGATAAATCAGGTTAAATGGAGTCAAGGATGCTAATTCAAGTATTTTAGAGAAGTCATCTACAACTTGGATCAAGACAAGGAATTACACCACCGGAGGAAGCACGGTTTGAGGCACGGCCAAGGTTCAAACTGTGTTACACGCTGGACAAGAAGACGAAAATGTGGACTTTGAATAGAGAGAGACACGGCTTAGGGCACGGCTATGGTGGAAGCCGTGGGAGAAACCGTGCTTGGAGCCGTGGTGGAAGTTAGACGTGCCAAGGAGAAGAAATTGTGGAACTTCGACAGAGGATGACACGGCCTAGGATCTAGCCGTGGTGTAAACCGTGGTATACACTAGACAAGGATGAAGACTTGTAGATCATGCACAGAGGAAGGCACGGTTGAAAATCTAGCCATGGGTGGAGCCATGCTACACACTGGACACGGAAGATGATACGTGAATTATGCATAGAGGAAGGCACGGCTTGACCCACGGCCGTGTGGTAGGGCGTGCCAGGCAGACGAAGATTCACTTCTCGAAATCTACTTAGAAAAGGAAAGATATTTTCGTATCTTGCTAGCGAAAGATCACATGCCATCCCTCTAACAATATAAATAGAACCAACCCTAGAGGGTGAGGACAACTTTTAATCTTTAACTTTTGAATCTTTAGATCTTGAAGAACCTTGGATCATCTTGGAGGCAGAGCAGGCAACCGGGTTCATCATGTCTTTACTTTTTATTTTCGTTTTATTGATGAACATGTGTAGCTAAGCTACTTTTCTAGTCAAAGGATTATAGATGTTTAATTCTCCACGAATTGTGAGGTCTAATTGACTTGTATTTAATCTATTCTTTGTTTTCGGTTATTCATATATCTTCTGATCGTTTTGTCATTATTATCTTTGTTGATTGGTATGAATAGAGCTCTTATACTCAATTAGCAAGTTAATATATTGTCAACTAGCACGTCAAATCCGTAATTGTTTGATTGTTCTAGTCTTAGTGACGCAATAACATGTTTGGTTATAAAAGTGATGATCGAATTCATGTTATGGAGGTGTATGATCATGTTTAAATAGGTTATCTTATAATCTACTAGCATGAATTGGCGGTCTCTCTAGATCTTAATGCTATTGATAGATTAAATCCTAAGCGCTTGTCTAGGGTTGTTTAATCAATAAGAGAAATAATTTAAAGCGCTTGTCTGAGGTTATCGAGGAAGTACGGAGAGATAGGTTGTTAGAGCTTGTTAATAACCATAACCAGTTTATCTAGAACTAAGAATAGAAAACATTTGCATCGATGATCAATTCCTAGAATTAAACTATCTTGATTCCTTTGGCTAGGCTTTTATTAATATCCGATTTTCTTACCTTGTTTTACTTTATTTTGATTCACAAACAAACCCCCCCCATTTTTCTTTTCCCTTTTATTCTCCTTGAATAGAAATAAGTTTAACCAATCTCTGTGGATTCGACCCTACTCACCACTATATGCAAATCATATAATTGTCTAGGAGTAGGTTTTATTTTTGTTGGATTCGACACCCATCAAATTTTGGCGCCATTGCCGGGGATTGGTGTCAAATTTATTTCTATTCTTGTATGACTCGTTCTTCTCAGACAGGTGAACTAATTTATAATCCGGAGATTGAGAAGACTCTAAAGAGACTATGACAAGAAGCTAGATCATCCACTAGACAGAGCTTAGCATTGGATTTGTCTGATTCATTCCTTGATTCAGAAAAAGAAGACGATATGGCAAATCCCGAGAGAACATTAAGGGAGTTAGCTGCACCGGATGTGAATCAACAACCACTTTGCATTCACTATCCCGAACTAGCCATGGAATTCGAGTTGAAATCTGGGTTAATACATCTGCTACCCACCTTTCATGGTCTTGAGAATGAAGATCCTCATAAGCATTTGAAAGAGTTCCATATAGTGTGTTCTAGTATGAGGCCGCAAGGAATAACCGACGATCAAATCAAGTTACATGCTTTTCCATTTTCTTCAAGTACTAAAGCTAAAGATTGGTTGTTTTATTTGCCTCCAGGTTCTATCACCACTTGGACCGATATGGTAAGACTCTTCTTGGACAAATTCTTCCCCGCATCCAGAGCCGCTGGTATAAGAAGGGAAATTTGTGGTATAAAACAAAGGGACACCGAGACTCTTCATGAGTATTGGGAGAGGTTCAAGCAACTGTGTGCAAGCTGCCCACAACATGGGATATCTAAACAACTCCTCATCCAATATTTTTACGAAGGCCTACTTCCGATGGAGAGGAAGATGATGGATGCTGCAAGTGGAGGTGCCATAGTAAACAAAACCCCTGGTCAAGCTAGGGAATTGATCTCCATTATGGCTGCCAATTCGTAACAATTTGGGTATAGGCATGATGCATCTTCAAGGAAGGTAAATGAGGTATGTGCATCTAACCTTGAACATCAAATTTCTAATCTTACCTCCCTTGTGCAGCAGCTAGCTCTTGGAAAAACGCAGTAGGTGAAGGCTTGTGGAATTTGCGCTGCTCCTAATCATCCGACTGACATGTGCCCCACATTGCAAGGTGACAATCATGAACACGCCAATGCTGTAGGAGGATTCCCAAGACAGCCACAAAGGAAGTATGACCCCTACTCGAATACTTACAATCCTAGATGGAGGGATCATCCTAACTTCCGATATGGCAATAACCCTCAACATGTCCAACAATTCCAGCCTAAACCATCACACCACGTACCCCAAGCTCCTTCCACTTTAGGTATGCCCCTTGAGGATATTGTTAAGTCTCTAGCTGTGAATACCAAACAATTTCAGGAGGAAACAAAGCAAAGCATTCAAAACTTGGAGAATCAGGTAAGCCAACTTGCTTCAGTTGTAAACAGGTTAGAAACTCAAGGTAAGTTACCTTCTCAAACTATTACAAACCCGAAGCAAAGCGTTAATGCAATTACCTTGAGAAGTGGAACAGAATTGCAGGGATCAAATAAGAAAGGACATCCGTCTAATCTTGAGGAAGAGACCAAGAAAGAGATTTTGACTTCGAGCCAGCAGGGTGACCAGATTAGCAAGTCTCTAGTTGAGCCATCGAAGGTCACATTGATACCACCTCCTTTCCCCTCCAGATTAGCGAAATCCAAGAATGAAGCGGAAGAAAAAGAGATTCTGGAAACTTTTCGCAAAGTCGAGGTAAATATTCCTTTGCTTGATGCAATTAAGCAAATACCGCGCTATGCTAGATTTCTCAAAGACTTGTGCACTAACAAAAGAAAGCTGAAAGGTAATGAAAAGATTAGTGTGAGTGAAAATGTTTCAGCTATTATTCAGAAGAAGCTTCCTCCCAAATGTAAGGATCCAAGTATGTTCACCATTCCTTGCAAAATAGGTAATCTTGGAATCGTTAAAGCCATGTGTGATCTAGGAGCTTCTATCAATGTTATGCCTTTGTCTGTTTATCAACGTTTAAATGTTGGTCCTTTAAAGGAAACGGGTATTATTGTTCAACTTGCTGATAGGTCCAATGTTTATCCTGAGGGAGTTCTAGAGGATGTTTTAGTTCAAGTCAATGGGTTGGTTTTTCCTGCTAATTTTTATGTGCTTGACATGGACGATAGTGATTCTCATACTTCATCACTGATATTATTAGGGCGACCATTCCTTAAGACTTCTAAAACGAAAATCGATGTAAATGATGGCACCCTCACTATGGAATTTGATGGTGAAGTGATTAAATTTAACATTTATGATGCCATGAAACATCCTAACGATATCTCTCCTGTTTTTGTTACGGATGTTATTAACCCATCACCACAGGCACCGAGGCTGGAATCAAAATCCTTATCCGAATATTTAGCCAGGAACGTCTAGCCAAAGACGTTAAAGAAAGGCGCTTCATGGGAGGCAACCCATGTCAAAAAAAAAAAAAATTAGTTTTTTTTTTCTTTAGTTTAGTTTGTTTTGATTTTAGTGTAGTTTTAAACTCTTTGGATCAGCTACAGCAAGGATACACATAATCAGATGACACTTTCCAGAGCTTAAAGGGAAAACTCCAATACTAGGGAAGTACCAGTATTTCCTTTCTCTTATTCTCTAATGTTCCTTGAGTTGTTAATTCCTTTTCAATTGTGCTAAATTAGGAACAGTGAGGACACTATTCAAGCTAAGTGTGGGGGAGAGGATAATAAAATATAGAGAATAGAGAACTAACTTATACTCTGAATGTTTGTCTTTAAGCAATTTTAAGCCAAATTTTTTCAAAATTATCATGAAATCTAGAGATTGTACTAAATGTTATAATAAGCATCTACACAATGTGAAATTGACTTGTTCAAATGCTTTACTCACCCACTGCTGTGATTAGAATACATGGTTAAAATTAAGTAGTGAAATCTTTAAGAAACAAATTTACCTTGTATTTAGCTTTAGAATTGGAAGTCTAAGAGTAAGTCGAGTCCCTAAGTGAAAAATAAACAAGTTTACTTCTAGGTTATATTAGCTACTGTATACTCTTTGAAGTTGTTTGTAAAGCAATCATAACACTTAAAAAAAAAAAATCAAGCATAGCCATTACTCCAATGATTCAACTAATTGAGTTAAGAGTATTCAAACTTGAATGTTAGAGTGAGGAAGAGTTCGTAGGGGTATCTCAAAACCCGGTCACTTGAGTGATGAGCTCGGGATGTTGCCGACTCAATGAACTCACTATAACAATAAGGGCGAAAAAGGCAAAAGTTCATGAAAAGAAGCGGGCAAAAACCCGTCAAAATAGATGCTTGAATAAATCAAAAGAACATGAATGTAAACATTCATTGAATAAAACAAAGATGTATAAAAGGGAGAATATCTAGCAAAGAGCTTATACCATAGACTTTTACTTTATACTGCGAGGATTATATGCTTGATAATATCCAATGAAGTTTAATTAGGTGTTTTTCCTTAGTGGATTAAGTATTTACTTTTGGAATAAAAATTCTTTTGCTAAACATGAGGATTAAAGTTTGTTTTGTTTAGATTAGCTATTAAATTTTTTCCATGGTAATTTGATCACAGGAAACTAGTTTGGTTGAAGTAGTAGGCATTAAAACTACAAGTCATGAATTACAAATGAATAGATGCTTGGAATGATGAAAAGAAAGTTTGTATAATCTATGATAGATTTCTCAATTGATTTGATGCAATTGCTTGAGGACAAGCAAGAGTTCAAGTGTGGGGGAATTTGATAGAGCCATTTTATACTCAATCTTTATAGTATAAATTGTGTTAAATTATTATTGATTTTATAGAAATCATAAGGAAATGGTACTTTAATTCTATCATCGTGATAAATCAGGTTAAATGGAGTCAAGGATGCTAATTCAAGTATTTTAGAGAAGTCATCTACAACTTGGATCAAGACAAGGAATTACACCACCAGAGGAAGCATGGTTTGAGGCACGGCCAAGGTTCAAACCGTGTTACACACTGGACAAGAAGACAGAAATGTGGACTTTGAACAGAGAGAGACACGGCTTAGGGCACGGCCGTGGTGGAAGCCGTGGGAGAAACCGTGCTTGGAGCCGTGGTGGAAGCTAGACGTGCTAAGGAGAAGAAATTGTGGAACTTCGACAGAAGATGACACGGCCTAGGATCTAGCCGTGGTGTAAACCGTGGTATACACTGGACAAGGATGAAGACTTGTAGATCATGCACAGAGGAAGGCACTGTTGAAAATCTAGCCGTGGGTGGAGCCGTGCTACACACTGGACACGGAAGATGATACGTGAATTATGCACAGAGGAAGGCATGGCTTGACCCACGGCCGTGTGGTAGGGCGTGCCAGGCAGATGAAGATTCACTTCTCGAAATCTACTTGGAAAAGGAAAGATATTTTCGTATCTTGCTAGCAAAAGATCACATGCCATCCCTCTAACAATATAAATAGAACCAACCCTAGAGGGTGAGGACAACTTTTAATCTTTAACTTTTGAATCTTTGGATCTTGAAGAACCTTGGATCATCTTGGAGGTAGAGTAGGCAACCGGGTTCATCATGTCTTTACTTTTTATTTTCGTTTTATTGATGAACATGTGTAGCTAAGCTACTTTTCTAGCCAAAGGATTATAGATGTTTAATTCTCTACGAATTGTGAGGTCTAATTGACTTGTATTTAATCTATTCTTTGTTTTCAGGTATTCATATATCTTCTAATCGTTTTGTCATTATTATCTTTGTTGATTGGTATGAATAGAGCTCTTCTACTCAATTAGCAAGTTAATATATTGTCAACTAGCACGTCAAATCCGTAATTGTTTGATTGTTCTAGTCTTAGTGACGCAATAACATGTTTGGTTATAAAAGAGATGATCGAATTCATGTTATGGAGGTGTATGATCATGTTTAAATAGGTTATCTTATAATCTACTGGCATGAATTGGCGGTCTCTCTAGATCTTAATGCTATTGATAAATTAAATCCTAAGCGCTTGTCTAGGGTTGTTTAATCAATAAGAGAAATAATTCAAAGCGCTTGTCTGAGGTTATCGAGGAAGTAAGGAGAGATAGGTTGTTAGAGCTTGTTAATAACCATAACCAGTTTATCTAGAACTAAGAATAGAAAACATTTGCATCGATGATCAATTCCTAGAATTAAACTATCTTGATTCCTTTGGCTAGGCTTTTATTAATATCCGATTTTCTTACCTTGTTTTACTTTATTTTGATTCACAAACAAACCCCCCCCCCCCCCATTTTTCTTTTCCCTTTTATTCTCCTTGAATAGAAATAAGTTTAACCAATCTCTGTGGATTCGAGCCTACTCACCACTATATGCAAATCATATAATTATCTAGGAGTAAGTTTTATTTTTGTTGGATTCGACACCCATCAGTAGACAAAAGCACAGGGTAGCGGGCATTTATGAGGTCGATTTGATGACATCAATTGCAGCAAAAGTAGATGCGCTCGCTTCAAAAGTTGAAGGGATGGCTATATCTCAATCATCCCAATACTGCTCAATTGAACCTCATTCCAACAATGCGGTGTCTGAAGTAACAGAGCGTGTTGAGTATGTAGGAAATCCCACTAGATCACAGAATAATCCCTATAGCAACACTTATAATCCAGGATGGCGTAATCTTCCCAATTTTTCCTGGAGTAATCAACAATCTCAAAGGAGTAATGCACCTGCTCCAGGATTCCAAAGACCAACTCCACCTCCTGTCCAAGAGAAGAAATCTAACCTTGAGGATATGATTGCAAAGTTCATTCAAGCGTCGGAGCAACGCCAGCAATCCACTGAGGCCACTCTAAGGAATCATGAAGCCTCAATCCACAACTTGGAGAACCAGATGGGGCAGATTTCTAAAGCGCTTGCTGAGTGACCACAAGGGTCTCTTCCTGGAAATACAGAGACCAACCCAAGGGAACACGTGAAGGCAGTAACTCTTAGGAGTGGAAAGGAAGTGAAATCAGACAAGTGTGGGGAAACCTCTGTTAGTAGGAAGGGGAAGGAGACTATTGATAAAGGCGAAATTACTGATAAAGCAGAAAAGGGCAGAGTTATAGAGGAAAGAACAAAAGGCTTGGAAGTTGAGAAGACACCTATTGTCCAGCCCTATAAACCCCCATTACCATATCCTGCTAGGCTGCGAAACGACAAAGATCAGGAACATTTTGGTAGGTTTTTGGATTTGTTCAAACAGTTACATATTAACTTATCACTTGTGGAAGCCCTTTCTCAGATGCCCCGGTATGCCAAGTTCTTGAAAGATTTACTATCTAACAAGAAGAAGATGGAAGAGATCTCCACTGCAACAATTGGTGCGAATTGTTCTGCGATTTTACTAAACAAACTTCCAAAGAAATTGAAAGACCCAGGGAGTTTCACCATACCATGTTTCATTGGTAATTTACCCGTAGAAAAAACATTAGCAGATTTGGGAGCCAGTATAAACCTGATGCCATATTCCCTTTTTCAAAAGCTGGGATTAGGGGAGCCAAAGCCTACACGGATGAGCCTTCAATTGGCAGATCGATCAGTGAAGTTTCCTAGAGGTGTTATTGAAGATGTGTTAGTAAAAGTAGAAACTTTCATCTTCTCAGTTGATTTTGTGATCTTGGACATGGATGTCGACACTGAAGTTCCTTTGATCTTGGGACGCCCTTTTTTAGCCACGGCTCGAGCAATCATTGATGTGGCTGAGGGCCGATTAGTGCTGCGCATTGGGGGAGACGAGTTAGTGATACAAATCCCAGCCGTGATGAAGAAATCGGTAGATTCTGATGACACTTGTTATGCAATTGATGTAACTAATACTGTTGTGGAAGATATCTTATGCAAGGATCCATTAGAGCTGAGTTTGAGAGTATGTAATATTAAAGAGACAGAAGATTGTGCAATACAAGAAATGTTGACTCATCTTGATGGCAAGGATGAACTTGGGATAAAACCGGAAAGGGAGAACATTGATGCAGGAGATGTTACTAGATTGAAGCCCTCTATTGAAGATCCTCCAATTCTAGAGCTGAAGCAACTCCCTGACTATCTGGAGTATGCTTTCTTAGAAAAGGATTCTCAGTTGCCGGTCATCATTGCAGCCGGGCTAACCATTGGTCAGAAGGAAAAGCTCTTGAAGATCCTGAAGGAGCATAAGCGTGCCTTGGCATGGAAAATTGCGGATATCCAAGGGGTTAGCCCATCTTTTTGTATACACAAAATCCTGATGGAAGACAATTTCAAACCAGTGGTGCAAGCTCAAAGACGACTTAACCCAAATATGAAAGAAGTCGTTAAGAAAGAGGTGATCAAATTGTTAGATGTTGGGTTAATTTATCCCATTTCTGATAGTTCATGGGTAAGCCCCGTCTAGGTGGTGCCAAAGAAGGGGGGAATGACGGTGGTCCCAAATGAGAATAATGAGCTCATACCAATGAGGATGGTGACGGGATGACGAGTATGCATTGACTATCGCAAATTAAATGAAGCCACTTGTAAGGACCATTTTCCTTTACCTTTTGTCGATCAGATGTTGGAGAGGCTCGCTAGACATATGTTTTACTATTTTCTAGATGGGATGTCGGGATATTACCAGATTCAAATTGCCCCTGAAGATCAAGAGAAAACGACCTTTACATGTCCCTATGGTACATTTGCTTACAGGAGGATGCCATTTAGATTATGTAATGCACCGACCACCTTTCAACAGTGTATGTTAGCGATTTTCGAAGATCTGGTTGAAGATATTATGGAAGTATTCATGGATGACTTTTCCGTGTTTGGGGATTCATTTGATTCTTGCCTATAGAATTTGGAAAGGGTGCTCATACGTTGCGAAGAAACTAACTTAGTCTTGAATTGGGAGAAGTGTCACTTCATCGTGACTGAAGGTATTGTCTTAGGACACAAAATATCTCAGTAGGGAATTGAAGTAGACAACGCCAAGGTTGATACTATATCCAAACTTCCTCCAGCCTCTTCGGTTAAAGCTATTCGGAGTTTTCTGGGACATGCTGGATTCTATAGATGGTTCATTAAGGATTTTGCCAAAATTGCTCATCCTCTCACCAGGTTGTTGGAGAAGAACATAGCCTTTGATTTCAATGATGAATGTCTCCAAGCCTTTGATGTGTTGAAGGAGAAACTGACCAAAGCTCCTATCATGGTGGCTCCAGATTGGAACCTACCATTTGAACTGATGTGCAATGCCAGTGACTATGCTGTAGGAGCTGTACTGAGTCAAAGAAAGGATAAGTATTTCCAACCGATATACTATGCCAGCAAAACTCTAACCAGGGCTCAAGAGAATTATACCACTACTGAGAAGGAGTTATTGGCAGTAGTGTTTGCTTTTGACAAATTCCGATCTTATCTTGTTCTTTCTAAGGTGATAGTGTATATTGACCACTCCGCATTGAGATATTTAATGACCAAGACGGATGCCAAACCTCGCCTCATCAGGTGGATACTCCTATTGCAAGAATTTAACCTTGAGATCAGAGACAAGAAGGGAGCAGAAAACCTCGCAGCGGATCATCTATCTCGATTGGAGAACTCATGTGTGGAGCAGCTGAAGGAAGAAGATATTAACGATAGATTCCCTGAGGAGAATTTGTATTCTGTAAACAAAGTTAGCGGTTCGGAGTCTTCATGGTTTGCAGACATGGCCAACTATCTAGTGGCTAGGGTCCTTCCACAAGACATGTCCAGGCAACAGAAAAAGAAATTCTTTACTGACCTGAAGTATTACTATTGGGAAGACCCTTACTTGTTCAGGTATTGCTCAGACCAAATGCTTAGGCGTTGTGTCTCACATGAGGAAGGATGGGAGATCTTGAACCATTGCCATAGTGGACCCACTGGAGGACACCATGGTGCCAATAGGACATGCCACAAAGTCCTTGAAGCTGGTTTTTATTGGCCGTCAATATTCAAGGATGCCCAAAATTTTGTAGCTCAGTGTGATCGATGCCAAAGAGATGGAAACATTTCAAGAAGGGACGAAATGCCACAGCACTATATTCTAGAGTGCGAGGTGTTTGATGTATGGGGTATCGATTTTATGGGACCATTTCCTCCTTCGTATGGAAACAAGTATATATTGGTAGTAGTGGATTATGTGTCTAAGTGGGCTGAAGCACAAGCTCTACCAACAAATGATGCTAAGGTGGTTGTCAAGTTCCTGAAGAAGCTCTTTTGCCGTTTTGGGGTGCCTCGAACACTAATTAGTGATCGGGGTACACATTTTTGCAACTCTCAGATTGAAAAAGTCTTGAAAAGATATGGAGTGACTCACCGTCTCACCACTCCTTATCATCCACAGACAAGTGGGCAAGTAAAGTTGACAAATAGAGAGCTAAAGAGCATCTTAAATGAGATCAACACTCCAGCATAGGCGAGATTGGGCAGACAGGTTAGATGATGCGTTATGGGCTTATAGGACGGCCTACAAAACACCACTTGATACAACTCCTTTTCGGTTAGTGTATGGGAAAGCGTGTCACTTATCGGTTGAGATTCAGCATCGGGTGTTCTGGGCAATCAAGACTTTTAACCTCGATCTTGACAAGTCAGGAGCTCACAGAAAGAGGCAGATTAATGAGCTTGATGAGTTAAGACTTACAGCATATGACAACGCTAGTTTCTATAAGGAGAGAGCCAAAGCATATCATGACGCCAGGTTGCGCCAGTACAAGCACTTTGAGGAAGGAGATATGGTATTGCTATTCAACTCCAGGTTAAAACTTTTTCCGGGAAAACTCAAATCAAAAGGGTCAGGCCCTTTTCGGGTAAAGAACGTTTTCCCTTATGGCACGGTGGAGTTAGAACACCCTGTAAAGGGTATTTTTAAGGTCAATGGACAGAGACTTAAACATTACTTAGGAGACAAGAGAGTCTTTGAAGAAAGAGCGGAACTATCCCTTAGTCGAATCCATAACTGACGTTTTCTATTCTTAGGTCAAGCCAACGATGTTAAATAAAAGCGTTAGCTGGGAGGCAACCCATGCATCTACTAGGTTAGTTTTTCTTTTCTTTTTACTGTCATCATCATTGCATTTGTTAGTGGTAGTTTTGTAAGTAAGATTTTAACAAATAGGGTACGATATGGTCTAATTCACACCAAAGGGTACGGGCATTTGTGAAAAGTGTTTCAGTCCAGGGGATGACACGGTTACAGGCATGTCCAAGCCACAAGTCGTGCCACGAGGTAAGATTTTTTCTCTTGTATAGAGCAGTGGATAGCACGGTTACAAGCACGGCCAAGTCACAAGCCGTGCCAGAAGGTAAGACCTTTTCATGTTCTTTTAATTAGATCAGTGGATGGCACGGCTAGTAACACGGCAAGATTTTAAGCCATGTCGTCAATAGCCTTTTAGGGTTCCCACGTTTCCAGACATAAAACCCCTTTCCCTTCATTTCTCTCTTCATTCCCACATCACCTCTCTCTGCGTCTTCGTTCTTTCTCCTTCCCTCTCCGTTGAAGAACGTCATTCCTCACTCTGTCAAGATTTCTCAAGCATGGTATAGTCAAAATGCCTAGGACTAAGACCGTGGCACGCAAAAACACTCAACCCCATTCAACTGGTGGTTCCTCTAGGTCCACCCGACGCTACCCTCCTAACTTGCGGAGCGAGGACGAAGGTAAGTATGATATGGTGCGAGAAAAGAAGATATTTATGCCTAATGTAGTAGTTGATTGGGAAGTGCTAGCTAGGTATGGGTTAGTGGAACGATTTGCTCATTTCTTGAACGATCCCGCTTGGAAAGCACTTCTGAGCATTGAGGAGGACGTGTACTCTTCGCTAAGCTATGATTTTGTAGCTACATTCAAGCTTAGTTTTGGCTGGCATACCTAACTTGATAACGTGGTCTCCTTCTACTGCCAAGGGAGTTACCACCGTGTTGAAATGAGAGACTTTATCAAGTGCTTGGGTATTTATGATGAGGAGTTTATCGACTCTAATGAATTCGCGCAGCTTCCTGATGCCTTTCCTAGGGGCTTACTGCAGCATGGAGTGTGGAATAGTATGGGAACCGGTGGATATGACCCTTCCAAATCAAAGGGGAGCCATTTAAGGGATCCTGCCGTGCGTGTACTCCATTACATTTTGGCCCGCTCAACCACTGGTAGAGGTGATTCTCAAGGGGTTGTGAATGCTTCGGACCTGTACCAGCTGTGGAGTATGATTACGGGTACTCGGGTTAATGTCGGAATAGCAACTGTTTGGTGTTTGAAAAAATAATGCGATCTAGGGCACCATAAGGTTTTTGTCGGCTCTTGGTTTACTCGTATTCTGAAAAACTATGGTGTTTTTCCAACCCGGGCTCCCAGGGACAGTTGTGGAAGGAGCACCTCTCTCCCCGAGAGTTTTTTGCGGAGGTGGAGGTTTCGCATACCGGATGTGTCTGCCGGACAATAAGAGCCGGAGATAGAACTCAAGGAGGGTGAAGAGCAAGAGTGAGCTCAAGATCGAGAGTAGGCCGGACCAAATCAGGAGCTTGCCGATTCGGTAAAGAGATTGACTGCAGATTTGGAAGAAATCAAAAGAGAACAAGCCAGGCAGTCGAAATGGGTGAAGGGCTTAAAGAGTTATTTAGTCACTTGTCTATCCCGCATTGGTGAGAAATTGGGGGTAGATCTTCCCCCATGTGGTGGCTCTAGCGATGAGGACGTCGCATCACAAGCTACTCGGGTGGTTTCTGGAGGAGATCGTCACTCGAGTGCTGCATATGATACCGGTTTTCATGTTGGAGAATCCCCGGGTGCAGCTTTCATGGCACGACATGGAAGTCCTGCAGTTGCGACTGCTGAAGCAAGTAATCAGCAAAATACGGAGGTGATTGGATCTGATTCTCCTCGCCGATCGGGCACTATACCATTGCCTTTAGATGATGACTTCAGCAGCTGATCTCGTGAGTGGATCGATGGACGTTGAACCCGGGAGATTTGGACCATTGTATAGAATAGCCGTCTTACTTTTGTCTTTACTGTCTTGATTTGTATGATTCTGGAAAACTGACTAACCATTAATGTTTGAAATAGAAATTGCTGATGATAGTTAGCTTTATGTTCAGTCGATTATGAATTCTTTTGTTTTGTTTTTTCTTTCTGTTGTTGCTGTTGTTGTGAGATACAGGTGTTCCAAGTACACCGACCCGTTATGTTTGGCAGAGGTTCTCATGACTTTACTTGTGCGCCGCTTGATTTTCTGTTAAAGATCCGCATTGTACAAGTTTGTGAGTTTTGATGCTGATTCTAAGGCAGACTTCGTGAGAAAGTTACATGCATAGGTAAAGAGTAGGATTGTAAAACAAAATGCCAGGGTTGCTTCAAGGGTGAACAAGGACAGGAGACCGAAGATTTTTCAGCCTAGAGATTGGGTTTGGGTGCATTTTCGCAAGGAGAGGTTTCCATTGCAGAGGAAATCCAAGTTGAAGCCTAGAGGCGAGGGACCAATTCAAATTCTTGAGCGCATCAATAATAATGCATACGAGAAAGATTTATCAGGTGAGTATCCAGTAAGTGTCACATTTAATGTTACTAATCTAAGTCCCTTTGATGCAGGCAATGATTTGAGGATAAATCCTTTTCAAGAGGAGGGGAATGATGAGATCCATGATGAGTGCCAAGTCGGAAGAAGAAATGTGGATCTTCTTGAAGTGCCGCCTGGACCGATCACAAGAAATCGAGCAAAACGATTCAAGGAAGCACTTAACGGGTTGATAAAGGTTGTCCATGAAGCCGGAAAGGATTGGAGCAATCATGAAGTTAGAACAGATTGGAACAACCATGGGAAAACCCTTGCTTTTGTACAAGTTATACTGGACACGGGATGAAGAGGGCGTGTATTTTAAAGGCACGACCGTGTAGGAATCTCAAGATTGCATAGAATTATACACGGCCAGACACACGGCTAAAAGGCACGGCCGTGTATTGAGTCAAGCAAATCCCCAGGAAGGTACACGACCAGAAGTATACGGTCGTGTATGTGGCCGGAATGTGCACAGAAAAGTACACGGCCAAAGTACACGGTCGTGTACATGGCCGTGTATGTTGCTAGAAGTTGTACAGAAAGGTACATGGCCAAAGTATACGGTCGTGTACACGGCCGTGTATCCCCTGCCGGCCAGCTTGTTCCGTTTTCGCGTTTTTACGCCACTTATCTAAACTACGTCGTTTTGGACTTGTTTTACATGAATTGTAACCTTAGTATAAAAGCTCCTAGGGTTTAGAACAATGAACAATATACATCTTTGAACATTAAACACTTTTGAGAGGCACCTCTCTTAGTTCTTCAAGAACTAAATCGAACTTATCGGATTGATTTCCGTGGCGTTCATCCCGACTTATCAATCGATCTTTCATCCCGATTGTGGCGTCTTCGTTTTTATACCAAGGTTCTTGTCTCGCTTATAGAGAACGGGTCGCGGTTTCCACTTTAGGTGTTTCGGCGTCTTAGGCAACGAATTTCCGAACGTATTGGTATTGGGTTTCGTCACGGGTTGGCGTGGTTCGTATCAAGTAACGACCTTTTTTTCCATAGAAGAGACCCCTTTGAATGAGGATGCCTTGGGTATTTATAGGGTCTGGCTATGAATTTCATTCATTAGATGGTAATGGCGATCAACGATTCTGAGTGAATGAGCTCTCATATGGGCTTTTCATAAGTCTAGGCTCATTAGAGACCTCTAATGTGTAAGTCTTATTGAGAAAGATTGAATTAGACCAGTCGATCTAATAGGTCTTACCTTAAGCCCACCATGTCAAATCTCCCCTAATCATCCTAAATCATGGACTTAACTTTTCAAGTCTTGTTACCTTAGCCCGAAGAGTTAAATCAATTAAAATATTAAGCTAAAAGCCCACGAACTGAATTTAGCTCTCTATAACTACTTATATTTTTCTCCTGTCACTAACATTATGTATGCTTGTTAATACAAATTACTATTTAAGATGTGCTATTGCACTTGAGATTGGGGTAGGAATATGTGATTGTGTATAGATGCTTACTTTATTACAAATTTTACAGCAGTAGGTGTTGCAATGGAATGTGCATGCAGTACCAAGCCCTTAGTATAAATTTTTTGTATTAGGTGCACAAAATTTGTTGTACTGACGGCTTATGCACAATATGTGCCTTTAATATCTTACTTGCCTAATATATTTTTTTTCTTGGCTCTATTTTAATAATATTTTCAAAGGACGCCTTTTTTTTGTATTTTGATCTAAAGGAAAATAAGATAAACTATAAAAAATAATAATAAAAAGGCAAATAAAAGAGAAATAAAAAGTAAATTTACACAAGGACCTAAGAGTTACATACCTAAAAAATACCTTTTTGAAAAAATAGTAGTAAAATAGGTCCCCAAAAAAAGATAGTATGTGAATAGGGTCATGAAAACACATGTAGAGCATTTTTCGCTATGTGTACTTTTTATAATAGAAGTCGTATGCAGTGTATATGCCTTTTACACAGAAGACGCATGTAGTGCATGCGCCCTTAGTGTAAATTTAATTTTATACAAAATGTGTATGCACTATATGTGACTTCCATGATATAAATATAAAAACACATGATAGATGAAAATTCAAAATTGGTACTTTGCCTTCCTTGTAATTTTTTTTACTTGCACTTTTAGTTCAAAATTTCCTCAAAGTCAAAATGCATGTACTACATGCATTTTCACAACCCTATTCCCGCTTTTTTTTTTTTTGCTAGCCTTATTTCAATACTATTTTTTAATGCATTTTTTAGGTATAAAACTCTAACACTTGGTAGCACAAGTTGAATTTATAAACAAGTAAAGCTTAGAGACCTTTCTCCCCAAATTCATATAAGCCAAAATATGAAAAAAAATGTTATTTTTCAAAAATATTATTAAAATAGGGTTAGACAAAAACTATTAGGCGAATAGGGTACTAAAGACGCATGCGGTACATGCATTTTCAACACACAAAAAAAAATTATATTGAAAACACATGTATTGCATGCACTTTCAATAAGAAAAAAAAGTGCTAAAGGCATGTGTTGTGCATGCATTTTTCATTGGTTAAAAACACTCTAACACACACAGAATCCCACCTTTTCCATTTATGATACACATAAGTCTAGCAAACTATCACTTCCCTCTCCAAGCAATAGATACCAAAAATTGGGGGTTTTTTTTTCACCAATTAAGTACAAATCAACATCCATTAGAACAAATTTACTAAGGTAAGCAATCCATTTATGTTACTTTACATTTTGAATACCAACTTAGGGTGTTTTGTTTGTAAAACTAATTTTGAAACCCATATATACCAATATTATGTGTAGAATTGGTGATTTTAATTAATGAAATGTGTATTATTTCATAATGTGTGTATTGTAGTGTTGAAAAATATAAAATGCAAGAGTTTTAGAGGTGTAGAAGTTGTTGGTAATGATATTTGTTTAGAATACATAGAAGGTGTTTGCCAAAATTACTTAAAGGGTGTTTTGTTTAATATGAAATTAATTTTGAATTGTAAATGTGATATAGCAATGTTATGTGTAAAATTGAAGATTGTAGTTACAAAAATGTGTATTATTTCACAATGTGTATGGATTAGTGACAAAATATGTGAAATACGGGAGTTGTAGAGGTTTAGAAATTGTTGGGCATGATAGTTGTTTGGAATACATGAAAGCTATTTGTTAAAATTACTCAAAGAGTATTTTGTTTAATGTAAAGTTAATTTTGATATCCAAATGTGATATAGCTATATTATGTATAAAATTAAAGATTTTAGTTACAAAAATGTTTATTATTTGATAATGTATGTGGAGTAATGGTAAAATATGTGAAATACAAAGGTTTTAGAGGTATAGAAGTTGTTCAAGCATAGTATTTGTTTGGAATGCATAGAAAGAAATTGTCAAAATTACTTAATAGAGAATTGATGCAATTTTTTATGAGACTAAATACGCACATGTCATGTAATTAGGTTGGAAATAGTTAGAGTGGAGAAATTTATTGTGTATGTGAAAGGAAATATCTTATATGACATTGACGAGCTCGATTATGAGAATGGGTTGATAAAGAAGTTGAAGGTGAAGAGAAATTCAAACTATAGAGAATTCTTACATAGGATTTATGAAAGCATTGGAGTCAATCCAACTATGGTTCATGTTGAGATACTATATAGGCATTTGCATTACTTTCACGATGAGGTGAGATACAAGTTGATGAAATTACGAATGATGATGCTTTTGAGAATGTAATTGAAATGGTTGTATCTTTTGTAGAGGAGTGCATACAAAACTTGTTTGCTGAAATCCATGAAGAATTACAATATTTGAATGAAGAAGTGATGTGCCTAAAACCAAGGTCTAAGCACAATCAAATGAACCAAAGGAACACTTCAACTCTCAAATTAATAACCGGTTCAAAAAAGGGTAAAATTGCTTGAACCCTAGTGAAGGTGCAATGAGATCCAAATACTCAATGTTGCAATTATAATTCCACAATGATAATTTCTTCTAACATCACACTAATCACATATAAATCTACGTGAATAATTCACAATCTCAACATAAATCTTCAACTCTAAGAACCCCTTTCCACATGTGCTAATCAAGATTCAAGAAGCAAACATAAGGATGAACTGAATTCAAATGCAAAGTATCTCAATTAAGCACAAAAATTCGAAAATAATAGGAAGTGATGTTGACCGTAATCACACAAATTTAAAAAACCCTTTTTTATGACTCTTTGTTACGATCAAATAGGCAAGTGCACCTATCAATTGTAATAGTATAGAATTTTGTTCGGGTATCATATCCTCAGGGATCAGCAAGTACCAATAATAACTCTAAACCGACTATCTAATCGCACAAATTCGAGAGATTCAGATTAAATTAAAAACACTTAACAAAACCTATAGCAATTAAAAATAACACAATAACTTGATTCCTAAATCCAATAATTAAGAACATACCCTACCCTTACTACTCCTCTAATTGTCATGTAACTTCACCCTTTCAATAAATTAGTTAACGAGAAATGGTTATCTCTGAACTGCGGAGTATCTAACACTAAGCCAATATTCCTTCCAGATTTATTAGCTCCTAACCCTAATCGTATTAATAAAGATCCCTCTTTTATCAAAATTGATTAGGATTGCATTAACACTCTTGAACCCTCCATCAGGTCGAATTATCTAATTTAACCTAATACGGAAAATTCATGTTCTCTATCCCTAGATTACATACGAATTCCTTTATTCATGCATGATCTATTCAAACAAGAGATTTTCCAATCAACTTCTAAGAAATCAATACAAACTCAATGCTGACCATACATCAAATTAGCAACACTAAATGAACAACATGAATAAATTCAGAGAATTCCACTAGTCATTAACTATGCAATCAATCCAATGTTACATGACAATTAAGGTTCATAAGGTTCGGGTATGAAATAATTTAGCCACTCATGGTTTTCAAGTTATAAATCAATGAAGATGAAAAACCCGTGTGCATAAACCCTTCGGAAGAGAAGGATGAATCCGTTGATGTTGCTTTTCCCTTAGGTAAGCTTTCCCCATCTCTCCTCTTCTTTCTTTTCTCATTTGTTTTTCTATCTGCTTCAGGTGTCTCTCTGCCTCCTTCAGGTTAGGAACTCCCCCCATCTGGAAAACGAAGAGATATATATATGGAAACTGAAGAATCTCTTGAAATGGCCAGACTTTTCCATATACACGGTCTCGACCCACTATTATACACGGCCGTGTACTCAAACCGTGTAAGCTTCTGTTGGTTTTTTTTTTTTTTCAAGCCCAACACACGGCCATGCTTTCAACCGTGTACTTCCCCTGTTCCTTCCAAAAAGCATTTTTCTTCGTGTATTCTTCTCCGATCTCAATCCAAGTCGATATCACCTCTCAAAATAGTGGTCCTCATTCCTGAAATTGAAATATTTCTCTTTTAAGTATCAAAATTCTTCAAGATAACATCAACTTATTACACAAACAACTAGAATTCATCTAAAATACAAGTGTTAATTTATACTTATCAAACTCCCCCACACTTAAGCATTTGCTTGTCCTCAAGCAAACAAAAATAAAGCCAAAGAAAAACCAAGGATAAGATTTTCATTAACTCAACAATCAAGAATTTCTTTTTGCATCATTGATTCTCATAGTTTGCCCCCATAATATGTAATCTCTACTCAATCCCACCATTAGTTGTTTACAAGATACAAATACCAGAATTCTCAAGGCTAATCCAAGTGACTTAAACTAGTACTCTCATCATTTAAACACAAATTCCTAAAAGTGAAATCAAACATAGATCAGTGCCAGTAGTGTAAAGTATACTTCCCTCTTAACTACTCCTATAAGCAATGCAATAAGGAGTAAAGAAATATTGTATCCACTTATCTCCTGGATTTTTCTTTCCTTTAGTCCTTTTAAATAAAATTGGGAGATTTTCCATTAAGTACTTAACTTAGTTAACCAACTCATATAAGGAATTTTCAATCGATAATCCTGAGCTCATCACTCAAGTTAACAGACGTTATCCCCTCAGTGTAGAAGGTGTCCCTCGAATTTACTTGTTCAAGTCAAGTCAACAATCTATTTTCTTTAACCTTTCAACTAAAATGGTTTCCTTGGTCAGTAAGTCCCAGACCAGACGATCTTAGGCTACTAGGTTTTAAGATACCCCTTCAAACCTCTACCATCTCAATTAATTAATTGCAATTACAGCTTAATTAAGTTCAGTTTTCTCGGACTTTTCTCACGACCCTTGTAGCGAGCTTTCAGCCATTGATCCCGAGTTCATCACCCAAGTCAATAGATGTTATTCCCTCAAGAGGGCACCCCTCAGGCTTAATTACTCGAGTCAATGAGACCCACTTCTAAACTTTTTTTTTTCAAAGATAATTACTCCCAAAGTTCTCAGTTCTAATAATTTCAAAAAGGAATCACCAAGTTACAAGTATCCTCTACTCCTTTACTCAGAATTGCATAACTCACATTAATGGCAAAAGAAAGAGCATACTAAACCTACTAAAGATCTTGATTCACTCTCAATTCTCGAAATAACTACTTAAACAACAAGTAATTCTCTTCACTTGGATTTCAACTTGTAATTCTAGTAGAGTATTTATAAAACAAGATAAGAGAGTAAACATTTGCAAAATTCCTAAGAATTTTCAGCACAGTAAGTAATATAATGAAATCTCAACAATTATTGATTATTAGTAATTATCTTAAGTGGGGAAACTTTATAGTTTTGATTCATTAACACTTATATTTCATGCTTCTTATCACAGTTTCCTCCCCCACACTTAGATTTAGACATTGTCCCCAATGTCTATATTAAACTACATAAAAAGGGAAGAAAATGGAAATAAAAGAGAAGGAGAAACGAGACTCCCCTGGATCAATATCAGAATCGCGCATTCAGCATCCACTTTTGCAGAAGAACTTAAATCAATATCATTCATGCGCACAGGACCATGAGTTCTTGAAAAGAACTCCAAATATTTATCCTCCCCAATCTTGTCATGCATATAAAGTCTTGTACTTCATCAATTTAATAGAATCTCTGAAATGAAAAACCAAAAAAAAAAAAGCATAAAGGAAGAACAATAAAAGCATCCAGAAAGAACAATAATAGCATCCATCCCTGTTTTAATACAAAGTCTTGACAAAGAGAAAACATAAAATCCTATAGAAGGGATTCAAAGAGTTAACACCCAACAATCATCCTTCAATCCTCATCCTCATTGTCCGAGTCATCTCGATGACCACCCTCTTTATGTCGAGAGGAAGAACCTGGAACTTGTGTATGTGCATCTACCCGGACGTCTTCATCGCTCGAACAATTGCAAGATGTAAAGTCTATATCCAACTTGTCACCCAACTTAGTGAAACAATTTTGAATAAATCTTTTTAATCTACTTTGTTTTTTTTTTTAAATTCTGTCTTGTTGCTCCTTCAATTCCTGAACTTGGGTCTTTAATTCCCCTATAGTTTTTTGGACTTCATCATCTTGAGTCCTTTCCTTTGGGGCAGCTCTTTCTTCTTCACCTTCCCCAACCTCAGCTTCCTGGTTAGGGTCATACCTCTCAATTTCATCTATCTCATCATCGGAGTCTTCCTCATTGTGTTAAGGTTTATGTCCCCATCCAATAATGGGTGCAGCTGATAGCCGAATAGTCATTCCAATACAATTATCGGGTTCGCGTATAGGGAATAGCTCTAAATTTTTCAGAATCCAGGTAATCCAAGCACCCGCAAAGATTCCCCTATTCCCTGCTTCTGCTTGTCGGAGTAAACAAAATGCAGCAAACACCCCGACATTAATAGGAGTCCCAGTTTTCATACTCCATAGCTGGAGCACATCCCGGGCATTGACCACTCCTTCCGAATCGGTACGGCCTGTAGTGGAACGAGCAAAGATGTAATGAAGCACCCGAAAGGATAGCCACCTAAAGGTGGAACCTTTTGTAGAAGAAGAAGTGTAGATGTCCGATCCCAATTGTGGCCAATAATCTCCTGCCCGAAACCTATGGGGAAATCCCAAGGGTAATTGACGGAAGGCTGAAGAGCGAAGGAATGCAGATTCATAGATATCCATGGCTTCAATAAAATCCATCATTAAATACCTCCGGTATTGACCCATCGCAAGGAACTCAACTTCATTATCTATCTTAGCACTCATGGGCTCTTTGATGGTGAAGGTAGCAATAAAGGTAAGTGTCAGGTCCAAATAGATTTTGTCCTTGATAGAAAACAATCTCACCCAAGCAAGGTCATGTAGAAGACCCTCAACTTCTTGACGAATGCCAAACCTCCCCATAACATCCCAATCAAGAGCCACATTTGGTCTAAAGATTTTGGTGCTCTTGTAGTTATGGTAAATCGGCCGATGTTCGGCCCTTATATTTATAGGATAGCGGATCGCCCCCCTACTACTATTGGCCTCGTCATCACGACGCCTCTTCTGAGCAACATTCTTTATTCGAGGCATCTGGAGACACAAGAACAAAAGAACAAAACCAGATTATACCTTCTCGAGGTGATAAGTAAGATCATAGCCAACAATTGGCACAAAAACACTCTCCCTTGTATGACAGATAATATGAAAGATAGAGCTACAATCCAAGGAGAAAATCACAAATTAGACTTAATTATAACTACACGCCTAGCATACACGCATGTGTATTCGGATCACACATTCCCACCACAATTCAAAAATACACACCTTGCAACAACGACTGTGTAAAATCAATCATGTGACGATCTCAACACATAAATCCATTCCTTACACAATTTTCATGTGAATGACATCTAAAAATCAACACAAATTACTCTAAAGGTAGAAACCCTAGGTTTGTGTCCAAAAGCAGAAAATCATCATGAACTCCACACAAAAGTATGACAGAACTCGAAGTAAGGAAGATAAATCATCAACAATGAACAAATCACACAAAAGCCCCTTGATTAGAACACACAAAAAGTGTTTTTTTTTAGTTCAATATTGCAAAGAAAATAAAGAGAGTTGAGAAGAGAAAGTAGAGATCCATACCTTAACTTTTGAATTCGGAGGAATGGGTGCAAAAATCACAAAAAGAATTAGTGGGAGTGAAGAGAGATGATTATGAACACGAAGAAGTGAAAAAGAATGAAGAGAGATGAATGGATCCTGCTGCTTACGCCAATTAAACCCTAACGGCTGTGTGGTTTAAGATTTACACGGCCGCACACACGGCTACGTTACACGCCCGTGCCTTAAGCCGTGCCTCCCAGGCGTGTATCCCTCTGTAAATTTTTTAGACTTCATACACGGTCACATACACAGGTGTGTAAAATACCCGTGCAAAAATTTCTAGTATACACGCCCTATGGTACACGGTCGTGTATGTAGGGCGTGTAACCCTCTGTGCATGAAAACTACCTTTACACGGCCGCGTATCTCCGTTAAAGCACAGTACTCACCTCCATTGAGTGTTCTAGCCCTTCCAAACTTGTTAAAACATAATTCTCATGTCATCCTCAAGATCCATAACACAAGTATCGCCCTGTCAAGTCATTCAACAAAAAAAAAAAAAAATAGAATGGATGGTTATGATGAAAGAAAAAATTACTTAAAAACTGCATGGGTTGCCTCCCATCAAGCGCTTTTGGTTAACGTCGTTTGCTCGACGGAATGAGATTACACCTGATTAATTCACAAGAGGGTGGAGTCTAAACTCCTCTTGGCCCTCTTTTTCCCCTTGAGTCCCAAAATATAGTTTCAATCGTTGCCATTTACCTTGAAGGTATGTCCACTCGGGTGTTCCAATTCCACCGCTCCATGAGGGGAGACTTTTATCGCCTTAAACGGCCTGGACCACTTCAATCTTAACTTACCTGGGAAAAGCTTCAGTCACGAATTGAATAAGAGAACATGATCTCCCTCACAAAATTGTTTCGGATGATGAATCTGCATGTCATGATACCTCTTCATCCTCTCCTTATAAACTCGCATGTTATCATAAGCCATTACATGCCAATCATCAAGTTCATTCAGTCGAAACTTCCTCTTCTTACCAGCGGCCTCTAAGTCCATGTTAAGAGTACGCAAAGCCCAGAAAGCTCTATGTTCTAACTCTACTGGCAAATGGAAAGCTTTCCCAAACACTATTCAGCATGGGGTGGTACCTAAAGGAGTTTTGAAAGGCTGCCCTATAGGCCCACAACACATCGTCCAATTTTTCTAACCAATCCCTTCAGTGATGCTCCACTGTCTTCTCTAGAATCCTTTTGATGGGTTTCGAATCCAACAAAAATAAAACCTACTCCTAGACAATTATATGATTTTCATATAGTGGTGAGTAGGGTCGAATCCACAGAGATTGGTTAAAGATATTTCTATTCAAAGGGCATAAAGATGAAAAGAAAACGAGGGGGGTTTTGTTTATGAATCGAAATAAAGTCGAAGCAAGATAATAGAATCGTATATTGATAAAAGCCTAGCCAAAGGAATCAAGATAGTTTAATTCAAGGAATTGATCATCAATGCAAATGTTTTCTATTCTTATTCCTAGATAAACTGGTTATGGTTATTAACAAGCTCTAACAACCTATCTCTCTGTACTTCCTCGATAACCAAGAGAAGCTCTTTGATTATTTCTCTTATCGATTAGACAACCCCAGACAAGCGATTAGGATTTAATCTACCAATAGCATTAAAAACTAGAGAGACCACCAATTCATGCCAGTAGATTATAAGATAACCTATTTAAACATGATCACACACCTCCAAAACATGAATTCGATCATCTATTTTATAACCAAACATGTTATTGTGTCACTGAGACTAGAACAATCAAACAATTACAAATTTGACGTGCTAGTTGACAATATATTAACTTGCTAATTGAGTAGAAGAGCTTTATTCATACCAATCAACAAAGATAATAATGACAAAACGATCAGAAGATATATGAATATCCGAAAACAACGAATAGATTAAATACAAGTCAATTAGACCTCACAATTCGTGGAGAATTAAACATCTATGACCCTTTAGCTAGAAAGTAGCTTAGCTACTCATGTTCATCAATAAAACGAAAATAAAAAGTAGAGACATGATGAAATCGGTTGCCTGCTCTGCCTCCAAGATGATCCAAAGATTCCAGATTAAAAGATTCAAAAGTTTTTCTCACCCTCTAGGGTTGGTTCTATTTATATTGTTAGAGGGATGGCATGTGATCTTTTGCTAGCAAGATATGAAAATATCTTTCCTTTTCCAAGTAGATTTTGAGAAGTGAATCTTCGTCTGCCTGGCACGCCCTACCACACGGCCGTGGGTCAAGCTGTGCCTTCCTTTGTGCATAATTCACGTATCATCTTCCGTGTCCAGTGTGTAGCACGGCTCCACCCACGGCTAGATTTTCAACCGTACCTTCCTCTGTGCATGATCTACAAGTTCTTCTCCTTGGCACGTCTAGCTTCCACCACGGCACCCAAGCACGGTTTCTCCCACGACTACCACCACGGTCGTGCTCTAAGTCGTGTCTCTCTCTGTTGAAAGTCCACATTTCCGCCTTCTTGTCCAGTGTGTAACACGGTTTGCACCATGGTCGTGCCTCAAACCGTGCTTCCGATACACGGCCGTGTACTTCACACCGTGTATCTTCCTGTTGATTCAAAACCAAGTACACGCCGTATACTTCAATTATACGCCCATGTACTTTCCCTCCGGCGGTTGTAAATCCTTGTCTTGATCCAAGTTGTAGATGACTTCTCTAATTTACTTGAATTAACATCCTTGACTCCATTTAACCTGATTTATCACCATAATAGAATTAAGTACCATTTCCTTATGAATTCTATAAAATCAATAGTAAATTAACACCATTTATGCTATAAGGATTGAGTATAAAATGGCTCTATCAAATTCCCCCACACTTAGACTCTTGCTTGTCCTCAAGCAATTGCATCAAATCAATTGAGAAATCTGTCATAGATTATACAAACTTTCTTTTCATCATTCCAAGCATCTATTCATTTGTAATTCATGACTTGTAATTTAATGTCTACTACTTCTACCAAACTGGTTTCCTGTGATCAAATTACTATGGACAAAATTCGATAGCTAATCTAAACAAAACAAACTTTAATCCTCATGTTTAGCAAAAGAATTTTTATTCCAAAAGTAAATACTTAATACACTAAGGAAAAACACCCAATTAAACTTCATTGGATATTATCAAGCATATAATCCTTGCAGTATAAAGTAAAAGCATATGGTATAAGCTCTTTGCTAGATATTCTCTCTTTTATACGTCTTGTTTTATTCAATGAATGTTTTCATTCATGTTCTTTTGATCTATTCAAGCATCTATTTTGACGGGTTTTTGCCCGCTTCTTTTCATGAACTTTTGCCTTTTTCGCCCTTATCGTTATAGTGAGTTCATTGAGTCGGCACATCCCGAGCTCATCACTCAAGTGACCGGGTTTTGAGATACCCCTACGGACTCTTCCTCACTATAACATCAAGTTTGAATACTCTTAACTCAATTAGTTGAATCATTGGAGTAATGGCTATGCTTGATTTTTTTTTTTTAAGTGTTATGATTGCTTTACAAACAACTTCAAAGAGTATACAGTAGCTAATATAACCTAGAAGTAAACTTGTTTTTTTTCACTTAGGGACTCGACTTACTCTAGATTCCAATTCTAAAGCTAAATACAAGGTAAATTTGTTTCTTAAGATTTCACTACTTAATTTTAACCATGTATTCTAATCACAGAGTGGGTGAGTAAAACATTTGAACAAGTCAATTTCATATTTTGTAGATGCTTATTACAACATTTAGAAATCTCTAAATGTTATGATAATTTTGAAAAAAGTTTGCTTAAAATTGCTTAAGAACAAACATTCAGAGTATAAGTTAGTTCTCTATTCTCTTTTATTTTATTATCCTTCCCCCACACTTAGTTGAACAATGTCCTCATTTTCCCAAATTCAGCAAATGAAAGAGGAAATGAACATAAAAGGAACATTAGAGGATAAGAGAAAGGAAATTACTGGTATTCCCTGGTACTGGAGTTCTCCCCTTAAGCTCTGGAAAGTGTATTGTTATGTTTTTATCCTTGCTGCAGCAATCCAAAGAGTTCAAAAACTACACAAAAATCAAAACAAATTAAACTAAAACAAAACAAAACTAAAGCAAAAACAAAACTAAAAGAATTTTTTTTTTTAACAGGGGTTGCCTCCCATGAAGCGCCTTTTTTTTTTACGTCTTGGCTAGACGTTCCTGGCTAGATGTTCGGATAAGGATTTTGATTCCAACTTGGGTGCCCTGTGGTGATGGGTTAATAACATCCGCAACAAAAAACAGTGGAGATATTTGCTAGGATTTTTTAAAGGATCATAAATGTTAAAATTTAATCACTTCACCATAAATTCCTGGTGGGGTGCCATCATTCACATCAATTTTGTTTTAGAAGTCTTAAAGGATGGTCCCCCCTAATAAAATTAGTGATGAAGTATGAGAATCACTTATCGTCCATGTCAAGCAAAATAAAAATCAGCAGGAAAAAAACCAACCCATTTGACTTGAAAATAAAAATCCTCTAAAACTCCTAGGATAAACATTGGACCTGTCAGGGAAGTTGAACAATGACACCCGTTTCCTTCAAGGGACCAACATTTAAACGTTGAAAAAAACAGACAAAGGCATGACATTGATAGAAGCTCCTAAATCAACATGGCTTTTGCGATTCCAAGATTACCTATTTTGAAGGATAGTAAACATACCTGGATCCTTGCATTTAGGAGGAAGCTTCTTCTGAATAATAGCTGAAAATTTTCACTCACATAATCTTTTCATTGCCTTTAGCTTCCTTTTGTTAGTGGGATAAGTCTTTGAGAAATCTAGTATCATGCCTATACCCAAATTGTTGCGAATTGGGGAGCCATAATAGAGATCAATTCCCCCAGCTTGACCAAGGGGGTTTTTTTTACTATGGCGCCCCCAATTGCAGCATCCTCATTTCCCCTCCATCGGGGAAGGGAGGCCTTCATAAAAAAATTGGATGAGGGGTTGTTCAGATATCCCAAGTTGTGGGCGCTTGCACACGTTGGGTTGGGAAACCCCTCCCAAAAATTTCCCGGGAAAAAGTCTCGGGGGTCCCTTTTTTTATACCCCAAATTTCTTTCTTAAACCCGCGGTTTGGATGGGGGGAAGGAAATTTTTCCAAGAAGAGTCTCACCATATCAGCCTTGTGGTTATAGAAATGGGGCCCAAAAAAAACAACCAATTTTTTTGCTTTTGTTTCTTAAAGGGAAAAAGGAAAAAACGCGTAGTTTATTTTATGTCGGTTATTCCTTGCGGCCTCAAAACTAGAAACACTATATGAAACTCTTTCAAATGCTTAAGAGGATTTCATTTCAAAACCATGAAAGGTGGGTAGCAGATGTTATCAACCCCCGATTTTAACTCGAATTCCTGGCTAGTTCGGGGTAGGAACAAAAAGGTTGTTGTTTAAAATCCCGGGGAGGGTAACTCCCTTAAAAATTCTTCGGGGGGATTTTTCCAAAATTGTTTCTTTTTTGAATCAAGGGTTTAAAAAGCAAATTCAATGTTAAAATTCGTTTTTAGTGGATGATCTAGCTTCTTGTTGAGCCTCTTTTAGAAATCTTCTCAATCTCCGGATTATAAGTTAGTTCACCCGTTTGAGAAGAAGAAGTAAAATTTTAAAAATAGAAAAAAAAATTTAACACCCAAACCCAAACAACGGCGCCAAAAATTTTTTAAAGGGTTTTCAATTTCCCAAAAAAAATAAAACACTCCTAGGGCAAATTAAAATGATTTGCATATAGTGGTGAGTAGGGTTTGAATCCCTAGGGGTTGGGTTAAAGATATTTCTTTTAAAAAGGGTTTTAAAAAATGGGAAAAAAAAGGGGGGGTTTTGTTTATGAATCGAAAAAAATCGAGAATAATAGAATCTTTATATTGAAAAAAGCCTACCCAAAGGAACAAGATATTTTTAATTCAAGGAATTGTCATCGATGCAAATGTTTTCTTTTCTTATTCCTAGAAAAAATGGTTTGGTTATTAACAAGCTCTAAAACCCTATCTCTCCTATTCCTCGATAACCAAGAGAAGCTCTTTGATTATTTTTTATCGTTTTGAAACCCAGACAAGCGTTAGGATTTAATTACCAATAGCATTAAAAACTGGAGACACCAATTCATGCCGTGATTAAAAGAAAAACCTATTTAAATGTCACACACCCCCAAAAACATAATTCGTCATCTTTTTTATAACCAAAAATTTTTTGTGTCATGGACTGAACAATCAAAAAAATTAGGTTTTGCGTGTAGTTGACAATATTTAACTTGCAAATTTGAGTAAAGAGTCTATTCATAAAAATAACAAAGATAATAATCCCCAAAACGACAGAAGTATATGAATACCCGAAAAAAAACAAATAGATTAAATACAAGTAAATTAGACTCACAATTCGTGGAGAATTAAAATCTATGCCCCTTTGGCTAGAAAAGTGCTTAGTATATGTTATCAATAAAGAAAAAAAAAAGTAAAATGATAGAGCCCATTTTACTCAATCTTTTAGTATAAATTTTTTAAATTTTTATTTTTTTTTATAGAAATCAAAAGGAAATGGTACTTTAATTCTTCACGTGATTTAAAACAGGTTAATGGAAGTCAAGGATGCTATTTAAATATTTTAGAGAGTCATCTACAACTTGGTCAAAAACAAGGAATTACCCACCCGGGGGAAGCCCGGTTTTAGGGGACGACCAAGGGTTTAAACCCTGTTACACATTGGAAAGAAGGCGGGGGAAAAGTGGACTTTGAACAAAAAAGGACACGGTTGGGGGCCGGCCGTGGTGGAAGCCGTGGGAGAAAAAAATGTTTGGGGCCGTGGGGGAAGTTAAACGTGCCAAAAGGGGAAGAATTGTGGACATCAACCAGGGGATGGCACGGCTTGAAATTAGCCCTGGGACTAACCTGGTAATTCTGGGCATGGGTGAAGATTGTTGATTATGCATGGGAAAAAATGGCACGGGTGGAAATCAGCGGGGTGGAGCCCTGGTAACATTGGCACGGAAGTGATACGTGAAATATGACAGAGGATGGCACGGCTTGACCCCCCCGGGTGTGGTTGGGGTGCCAGGGAGACGAATCTTCACTTTCTCGAAATCTACTTGGAAAAAGGGAAAACATTTTCGTATCTTGCCGAAAAGTCACTGCTATCCCTTTAAAATAAAAATAGAGCCCAAACCCCGAGGGTTAGAGGGAATCTTTTAATCTGGAATCCCTTGGAGACAAAAAGGAAAGGAGGAGGAGGCAGGGAGCCCGGAACAAGGGTTGTTTTGTTTTTTTTTTTTTTTTCATTTTATTGATGAAATGAGTAGCTAAGCTACTTTTTAGCCAAAGGGTCATAGATGTTTAATTCTCCACGAATTGTGAGGTTTAAATTTGACTTGTATTTATTCATTTTTTGCTTTGGGTATTCTATATCTTTGATCGTTTTGTTTTTTATCTTTGTTTTTTGGTTAAATAGAGCTCTTCTATCAATTGCAAGTAATAATTGTCCTAGACGTAAAATCCGTAATTGTTTGATTTTTTTCTATCTTAGTGAGCAATAACATGTTTGGTTTAAAAGAGATGATTGAATTCATGTTATGGAGGTGTATGTCATTTTAAAAGGTTATCTTAAAATCTACGGGATGATTGGTGGTCTCTCTAGATTTTAATGTATTGAAATTAAATCTAAGCGCTTGTCGGGGTTTTTTAAATCAATAACAGAAAATAATTTAAGCGCTTGTTGGGTTATTGGGAAGAAAGGAGAGATGGTTTTTAGAGTTGTTAAAAACCTAACCAGTTTATCTAAAAACAAAGAATAGAAAACATTTGCTCGTGATAAATTTCCCTAGAATTTTAAACTATCTTGTTTCCCTTTTAGTAGGTTTTTATCAATATTCAATTTTCTTATCTTTTTTTAAACTTTATTTGATTCACAAAAAAAACCCCCTTTTTTTTTTTCCCTTTTTATTCTCCTTGGTAGAAATAAATTTACCCAATCTCTTTGGTTTCGCCCCTACTCACCGCTTTGCAAATATATAATTGTTAGGAGTGGTTTTATTTTTTTTGGATTCGACACCCATCAAATTTTTGGCGCCGTTGCTGGGATTGGTGTCAAATTTATTTCTATTTTTGTATGACTCGTTTTTCTCGTAGGTGAACTAATTTATAATCGGGTTAAAAAGACTTAAAGGGTGCGACAGAAGTAGATATCCATAGATGAACTTAGCATCGGATTTGTCTAATTCATCCATGTTTCCCGAAAAAAGAAGACGATTGGCAAATCCCGTGAGAACATTGCGAGAGTTGGCTGCCGGATGTAAATCAACAACCATTTTGTATTCCTCCCCCGAAATACCCGGGGGAATTGAGTTAAAATCGGGGTTGTACATTTGCTACCTCCTTTCATGGTTTTGAGAATAAGACCCTCAAAAAACATTTAAAAGGTTTTATATGTGTGTTTAGTTGAGGGCAAGGAAAAACCGAGATAAAATCAAGCTCGGTTTTTTTTCCATTTTCTTTAGTACAAAAAGCTAAGTTTGGTTGTTTTTTTTTGGTTCAAAACCACATGGATTGTTTGGTGAGATCTTTTTGGGATAAATTCCCCCCGCTTCCAGGCCGCTGGTATTAGAAGAAAAATTTTTGGATAAAACGGGGGGACACGAGACCTTCATGAGTATTGGGGGGTTCAAACAACTTGTGCAAGTCCCCACAAAGGGGGATTCTGAAAAACCTCTCATCCAATATTTTTACGAAGGCCTATTTCCCGATGGAGAGGAAGGATGGATGCTGCAAGTGGAGGCCCCATAGTAAACAAACCCCCGGTCAGCTAGGGGAATTGATCTCCTTTTTTGGCTGCAATTCGCAAAAATTTGGGTTGGCTGTACACCTTTAAGGAAGGAAATAGGGGAAATGTTTCTAACCCTTGAACATCAAATTTTTAACCTAAATCCCTTGTGCGAGTAGCTCTTGGAAATACCCCGCAGGTGAAAGGGTTGTGGAAATTTTGCTGTCCCAATCATCCCCACCGAATGTGCCCCCATTGCAAGTGAAACCATGAAAACGCCAAAGCGGTAGGCGGTTTTCCAGGACAAACCCTAGAGGAAATATGATCCCATTCAAAAATTACAATCCCGGATGGAGGTATCTCTTAATTCCGATTGGAATAACCCTGATTTCCCAAAAAATTCCAGACTAAGCCATCACCCAAGTACCCCAAGCTCCCTTTGCCTTAGGTTGTCTCTTGAGGACATTTTTGTTCCCTTTTGTTTTACAAAACAATTTCAGGAGGAAACAAAGCGGCATTCTAAACTTGGAGAAACAGGGAAACCAACTTGCTTTTTTGTGAATAGGTTAGAAACTCAAGGGGAAGTTACCTTTTGATATCACAAATCCCAAGAAAGCGTTAATGAAATTTCCTTGAGGGTAACACATTCAAAAAAAAAACACCCACTACTTTAAAACAACAAAAATTCCTCCAACATACAAAAAATTAGAAAAAAATTTTATAAAACCCATTCACATTTTACCACCCTTTTCCCCTAAAATAAAAACCCCAAATAACAAAAAAAAAATTTCTAAAAAATTTTCCCCAAATCAATAAATTTCCTTTCTTTTAAATAAAAATACCCCACTAAATTTCAAAGACTTTCACTAAAAAAAATAAAAGGCTTAAAATTTAAATTTTGAAATGCGAAATTTTTAGAGAAGCTTCCCCCTTTTGCGGTCAGGGTTTGTTTACATCCTTGCAAAATAGGGAATTTAAAAACCAAACCCCGGGGATTTAACTTCTTCAAGTCATGCCTTTTTCTGTTTTTTATCAACTTTAAATGTTGGGTCCCTTGAAGGGGAAAAAAGGGGGTCATTGTTCCTTGCTGGCGGTCCAATGTTTTTTCCTGGGGGAGTTCTAGGGATGTTTTAGTTCAAGTCAATGGGTTGGTTTTTCCCGCGATTTTTTGTGCTTGACATGGATGATAGTGATTCTCGTACTTCTCATGATATTATTAGGGGACCATTCCTTAAAGAAAACAAGAGAAAAATTATGTAAAAGATGGTACCCCCACTACCCAAATTTGATGGTGAAGTGAAATTTAATTTAAATTTGATGCATGAAAAAATCCCCAAGATATTTCCACTATTTTTTTTGTGGTGTTATTAACCCCCACCCCAGGCACCCCAAACTGGAATCAAAATCCTTATCCCAACATCTAGCCAGGAAAGTCTGCCAAAAAAGTTAAAGAAAAGGCGCTTCTGGGGGGGGCCAACCCATGTCAAAAAAAAAAAAAAAAATTAGTTTGTTTTGTTTAGTTTTTTTTGTTTTAGTTTAGTTTGTTTTGTTTAGTGTTTCCTTGAAATTTTTTTGGATCAGCGCAGCAAAGGGTACACTAATCAGATGACACTTCCAGAGGTTTGGGGAGAAAATCCAAAAACGGGGTACCCGTATTTCCTTTCTCTTTCCTTTAAGTTCCTTTAGTTGTTAAATTTCCCCTTTTATTTTGCTGAAATTTGAAAAATTGGGACCGTTCAATAAGTGTGGGGGAGAGGATAATAAAAAAAAAAGAGAATAGAGAATTGATCCCATTTGAATGTTTGTCCTTAAGCAAATTTTTAAACCAAAATTTTTCAAAATTTCATGAAATTGGAAAAATTTTACTAAATGTTGTAATAAACATCTACAAAAGTGAAAATTGATTGTTAAATGTTTTTTCACCCACTATGGATTGAATACTGGTTAAAATTAAGTAGTGAAATTTTTTAAGAAAAAATTTACCTTGTATTTAGTTTAGAATTGGAAGTCTAAGGTAGGTCGGTCCTTAAGTGAAAAAAATAAAAAAAGTTTACTTCTAGGTTTATTGCTATATATACTCTTTAAAAAAAAAAAAATCAAGCATAGCCTTATCCCAAAGATTCAAAAATTTTTGTTAAAAGTATTCAAAAATTGAATGTTAGAGTGAGGAAGAGTCCCTAGGGGTTCTCAAAACCCCGGGCACTTTAGTGATGAGTGGGATGGCCGAATCAAGAATCATTATAAGATAAGGGGGGGAAAAAAGGAAAAAGTTTTATGAAAAGAAGCGGGGAAAAACCCCCCAAAAAAGATGCTTGAATAAATCAAAAGAACTGAATGTAAAAATTTATTGAATAAAACAAAGGTATAAAAAAGGGGAATATCTTACAAAGGCTTATACCCTATGTTTTACTTTTTTCTGCAAGGGTTTTATGCTTTATAATATCAAAGAAGTTTAATTAGGTGTTTTTCCTTGTGGATTAATATTTACTTTTGGAATAAAAAATTTTTTTTGCAAACATGAGGATAAAGTTTTTTTTGTTTGATTAGCTTTTAAAATTTTTTCCTGGTATTTGATCACGGAAATATTTTGGGTTTGAAGTGGGGCTTTAAAAAACTTAAGTCATAAATTTTTAAAAAAGAAAGAGCTTGGAATGAAAAAAAAAGTTGTATAATTTAGCAAATTTCTCAATTGTTTTGATGAATTGCTTGAGGAAAGTGATAAGGAAAAATTAACCCGGGTTTTAAATCATGGGATTAATGATAAATTTGTATAATCTTTTAAAATTAAAATAATGGGAAATTCGGTTTTTAACATAAAAATTTTTTTTCAGGGTATAATCCCAAAGGAAGGAAAAAGTCCAAAGGAGCATAATTTGAAGTTTAAAAAGATCAATTTTAATTTACTCTGGACAAAAACGGGGAAGGCCCGGCCGTGTCATGAAGTAGGGCATTTGAAGATGAAAGATCACTTGGAAGGAAGCCGGTTTGGAAGGGGGGTGTGTTTGAAACCGTGGCATCGCTGTAAAGAGGGGAAAAGCTCCAGAACTTGGCATGGGTTATAGTCTGCCGTGCTTCTACCATGTTGCTAGCTTTTGGCTGTAGCCGTTTTTCTACCCGTGAAAAAACCTGAGAAAAGATTGAGGAGTTACATATTTTCGGCCAGAGGGGACCGGTTTAAAATCTCCCGTTCCGTTAGGCGTGCCAGGCGATATTTTCATTTGCGAGATTCACTTGGAAAAAGGGGAAAGATAGAATCGTATCTTTCTAGTTGAAGATGCTGGGCCCATGCCCAAAAAGTATAATAGAAAAACCCTAATAAAAAAAAAGGGAGGAGGCAGCATGGGAAAAAACCCTAGGAAAAGAGAAGCTGCGCAGGAGCTGTTGCCAGAATAGTTTCGGATTGGAACCCAAGTTTTCTGTTCGAATTTTCTTTAGGGACTCAATTTTTTATTTTTGGGCTCTTCTTATTGTTTCATGAGTGGCTAATTGTTTCATACCCGTTCCCTTGAGAAACCCCCAAAGTATCTGTGACAGAATTTTGTGTTATTTTTCAATAATTTTAATTCATTTTTGAGTTTGTTCATGTTGCAATTATAGTTTATTCATCTTGATATGTGCGCAATTTAGGAGGGAAATTATATCTCGTTATTAAGATTGAAAAATTCGTAATAGAGTAGATCTTGCATGAAAAAAAAGCCCCCTTTAACCCTAGAGTGGGTTAAGGAGGTTTTCTGTTTTGAACGAGGTCTTTGCGGTTGGTTAAATTTGAGAGTCCTAGAATTCTATTGCAATCTTGATTATTTTAATTTAAAGAGAGTCTTAATTGGCTTAATTGGATTAGGGATTATTGATTGAAAAAAGATTAAAATTTTGTGTAAAAAACCCCGCGATAAAATTTTGGATATTAATCATTGGATAGGTGGAATTGATTAAAAGCTCATGAGAATTAGGGGTGGATCTTGGGGCAGGGTTGTTTAGACATTAAATTTAAATTTAAAGGGGTGTTTGTTTAATTTACTTTTTTCTTTTATTTGTTTCTTTCAGGTTTGGCAAAAATTGGATAGTTGGATATCAATGTGAGAATTTGTAGTAGGAGAATGTTAGTACTAGTACTTAAAAGTCTTCGTGGGATCAAAACCTATACTCCTATGCTATACTGCTAGTCGATGGTACACTTGCTGAGAACTGATCTAAGCTAGGTTTGGTGGGGTTTTTAACTTTTTTAGAAGGGTTTTAGATCGTCCCATCAGGTTTTGGCCTTTCCCGGGGACTTGTAATATTGGGAAAATTTGAACCTACTACTTTAACTATATATATTTATTTTTTTTATTTTTTATTTTTATTTTTCTTTTAGTTATTTATTTAATTTCATTCGTGCTTTCATTCAAATTTGTTGAGGAAATTAAGTTCATAGTTTGTTGTCGCGGTTTTGACAAGGAGTTTTCATCAAAGTTCTTGCTTTGACCCAAAAATTGACCAAACCTTTGAAGGCGTTTAAGGAAAAACGGGGCCAATGGTGGTAAACGAAGAACGATGGTTGATACGCTCGCCCTACTCTGGCGCACTGGGTGTTTTGTGCAACAGCAATAGAGCCAAAACTTCGAAATAAAAGGCCTCTACAATGCATTGATTCCAACCAATGCCTTTTGAGGGTTTTTGTCTGACGAGGACCCTCATGCGCACTTCAAATGTTTTTGGGATTTTTGTGAAATGTCAAGCAAAACGGAGTTTTTGAGGAAGCACTAAATTGCGATTTTTCCTTTTCTCCCGGGGGAAAGCAAGGCGGGGTTTTTATTTCTCAAAATGGGATTCCATAACCCGGGGGCCCCAGATGGCGGAGACTTTCCTGGACTTTTTTCCCTACCATCAAAATGCAAGTTGAGAATGTATACATCATTCCCCCAAACTAGATCCAGCCCTACAGAAGCATGGATTAGATTTAAGGATCTTCTTAGGGGGTCCACTCACCAAAGCCTAATTGGCTGCAAGTTTCCACCTTTTTAATGGACTTGACTATGCAACTCGGGACAATTGATGTGCGGCTGGGGGCACTTAAATGTAAAAGCCGGAGGAGTCGTTGAGTTTGTTTGAAAATTTTGGGCAAAAATTTCCCAATGGGCCATGGTAGAAAAAAGCACAGGGCAGCGGGCATTTATGAAGTCGTTTTTGATGCGAAAATTGCAGCAAAGGTAGATGCACTCGTTCAAAAGTTGAAGGGTGGCTCTATCTCAACCATCCCAATTTCCCCTTTAAACCTCTTTCCCAACAATGGGGTATTTGAAGTGACAAAACGTTTTGATATGTAGGGAATCCACAATACCACAGAACAATCCTTATTGCAAACATTTAATCCGGGGTTTAGCGAAATCCCCCCAACTTTCCTGGAGTAATCAGCAATTCAAAGGGGTTTAATGCACCTGCCCCAGGTTCCCAAAAAGACTAGCTCCACCCCCCTTCCAAGAAAAAAAATCCACCCTTGGGATAGTTAAAAAATTTCTTTCAAGGTCGAGCAACACCATCATCCACTGAGGCCGTTTCAAAGGAATCATCAAGTTTCTTCACAATTGGAGCCCAGGGGGAGATTCTAAAGTGTTGGGCGACCGAAAGGGTTCTTCCTGGAAATACAGAGCCCCCCCAAAGGGAAACAGTGGGCGTAACTTTGGAGGGGAAAAGGGAAAGTGAATAGACAATGGGGGAAAAAAAACTTCTTGTAGGAAGGGGAAGGAGACTATTGATAAAGGCGAAATACTGAGAAAGAGAAAAGGGCAGAGTTATAGAGGAAAGAAAAAAAAAACTTGGAAAAATGAGAAGCCCTATCGTAGCCCTATAAACCCCCATTGCCATATCCTGCTAGGTGCGGAAGAAAGGATGGGGAAAATTTCGGTAAGTTTTTAGATGTGTTTTTAAAAAGTTACATATCAACTTACCCTTGTGGAAACCTTTCTCAGATGCCCGGTTGCCCAAATTTTTGAAATTTTTCTAATAAGAGAAAGATGGAAGAGATTCCCCCTGAACAATTGGTGCAAAATTTTTGCAAATTTTTCTAAAAAAATTCCAAAGAAATTGAAAAATCCAGGGAGTTTCACCATACCCTGTTCCATTTTAATTTACCCGTAGAAAAAGCATTGGATCTAGGGGGTAGCATAAACTGATGCCCTATTCTCTTTTTCAAAAACTGGGATTAGGTGAGCCAAAGCCTCCGGTGAGCCTTCAATTGGCAATCGATCAGTGAAGTTTCCCAGAGGGGTTATTTAAAACGTGTTAGTAAAAATAGAAATTTATCTTCCCCGGGTTTTTTTGTGATCTTGGACATGGATGTCGACTGACGTTTCCTTTTATCTTGGGGGCCCCTTTTTTTGCCAAACCGAGCAAAACATTGTTTGGGTGGGCCCCATTTTTGCTGCGCATTGGGGGAGACGAGTAGTGATAAAAAACCCCGTTGTGAAGGGAAAACGGTAGATTTGATGATACTTTTTTGCAATGTGTAGCTGTATGTTGTGGACGATATCTTATGAAGGATCCATTAAGTTTAGTTTGGAGATGCATATTGAAGAGCAGAAGATGGGGTAATACAAGAAAAGTTGACTCATCTTGAGGGAAAGATGAATTGGAATAAAAACAGAGAGGGGAATATTGATGCAGGGATTTACCCGATTTAAGCCCCCATTTTAAGATCCGGTTTAAATTCTCAAATTTTTTTTTGGTGAGCCAACGACGTTAAAAAAAAGCGTGGGGGGAGGCAACCCCTGCATCAATTAGGTTAGTTTTTTTTTCTTTTTTCTGTCATATATTGCATTTGTTATGGTTGTTTTTCAAGTAAGTTTTAACAAATAGGGTACGATATGTTAATTCAACCAAAGGGTATTTTTTGCATTTGTGAAAAGTGTTTCGTCCAGGGGAAAGCACGGTTACAGGACGTCCATGCCACAAGCCCTGCCGAGGTAGAATTTTTTTCTTAATGAGCAGTGGATAGCACGGGTTCAGGCCGGCAGCATAAGCCGTGCCATAAGCCGTGCCGAAGGTAAGATTTTTTTGCTCTTTTAATTGGCAGTGGAAGCCCGGCTAGTGAAAGCCCCGTTTTAAGCCGTGTCGTCAAAGCCTTTTAGGGTCGCAGTTTCCAGACATAAACCCCCTTTCCCTTTATTTCTCTCTTATTCCCCCCATCACCCCTCTGTGTCTTCGTTTTTCTCTTCCCTCTCTGTTGAAGAAGTCATTTTATCACTCTGTCCGATTTTCCGGTGGTGTAGTCAATGCCGAGGATAAAACCCTGGGAGAAAAAAGCCCCCCAAACCCCCTTTAATGGTGGTTCCTCTAGGTCTACCCGATGCACCCCCTTAATTGGGAGCGAGGACGAAAGGGGAAGTATGATATGGTGCGCGGAAAAGAAGCATTTATGCCTAATGTAGTAGTTTATTGGGAAGTGTAGCTAAGTTGGGTTAGTGGGAAAGATTTGATTTTTCTTGAACGATCCGTTGGAAAGGGACTTCTGAGCATTTGGGGGACGTTTTTACTCTTTGCAATTATGTTTTTAGCTACTTTAAATTAGTTTTTTGGCCCGGGATACCCAAATTGATAAAGGGTTCCCTCTACTGCAAGGAGGTTTTCCCCCGTGTTGAAATGAGAAACGTTATCAAGTTTTGGGTATTTAGCGAGGAGTTTATAAAAACCGATGAAATTTGCGCAGCTTTTGATGCCTTTCCTAGGGGCTTACTACAGCATGGAGTGTGGAAAAAGTATGGGAAAAGGTGATATGACCCTTCCCAAAACAAAGGGGAGCCATTTAAGGGGGTCCTGCCCTGCGTGTACTCCATTCATTTGGCCCGCTCAACAATGGTAGAGGTGATTCTCGGGGTTTGAATGCTTTAGACCTGTCCAGTGTGGGGTATGATTACAGATAATGGGTTAATGTTGGTTGCGTGTTTTTGGTGTTTGAAAAAACAATGCGATCTGGGGCACCATAAGGTTTTCGTCGGCTTTGGATTACTGTATTTGAAAAAAAATACGGTGTTTTTTCCCAACCCCGGGGTCCCCGGCCAGTTGTGGAAGGAGCATCTCTCCTGAGGTGTTTTGCGGAGGTGGAGGTTTCACTTCCAGATGTGCGCCGACCCAAAAAAGGCCCGGAGATAAACCCCGGGGGGGGGGCAAGAGCACTAAACGGCTGGACCCAAAACGGAGCTTGCGATTTGGTTAAAAAGTTGACTGCAGTTTGGGAAAACAAAAGGAAAAAACCGGCAGTCGAAACGGGTGAAAGGCCCCTTTAAAAAGTTTTTTTGTCTTGTTTATCCCCTTTGGTGAGAAAATTTGGGGGTTGTCTTCCCCCCTGTGGTGGGTCTGCGATGAGGACGTCGCCCCCACAAAATACTCGGGTGGTTTTGGAGGAGTGTCACTCGATTTGGGGCCATATGTACCCGGTTTTTTATGTTGGAGAAACCCCGGGGCAGCTTTTTGGCCACATGGAAGTCCCGTGTTCGACCTGAAGCGAGCAATCAGCAGAATACGGGGGGTGATTGGATCTGCTTTTCTCGCCCATGGGCACTGTACCATTTCCTTCAGATGATGATTAGGGCTGACCCCGTGAGGGACGTGGAAGTTGAACCCGGGGGGATTTGGACCTTTATAAATGCCCTTTTACTTTTGTTTTTATTGCCCCGATTGATGAGATCCATGATGAGAGTCAAGCCGGGAAAAAGGGGAAAGTAGATCCTTTTGCAGTGCCACCCGGACCGTCACAAGAAGTTGACGAAACGACTCAAGGAAGCACTTAACGGGTTTATAAAGGATTTCCCTGAAACCCGGGAAGGATTGGGGAATTTTGAAGTTGGAATGGATTGGAACAACCATAGGAAAAACCTTGCTTTTATACAAGTCACACCGGACATGGGTTTGGGAAAAGGGCTGTATTTCAAGGCCGGCCGGTAGGATCTCAAGATTGCTGAATCATCACGGCTAAATACACGGTTTTTAAAAAGGGACGGGGCCCGGGTTTGGGGTCAAGCAAATTCAAGAAAAATACACGGCCCAAGTACAGGGCGGTATGTTGCCAGAAATTGCAAGACAGATCAGGTCAAGTACCGGGCGGTATGTTGCCCGAAGTTGCACAGACAAGTCACGGCCAAAATACCGGGCGTGTACAAGGTGTGTATCCCTGTCGGCGCTTGTTTGTTTCGCGTTTTTTTGCCTTAACTAAACTGCCGTTTTGGACTTGTTTTTTCAAAGAATTGAAAACCCCCGTATAAAAGCTCCTAGGGTTTGAACATTTGATTAGCATCATTGAAAAAA